>PVKA01008258.1:0-73792 GCA_004027165.1 Ctenomys sociabilis | reverse complement strand
ACTGAAATTCGAGTTGCTCTGAAAGCTCTGCCTGCTTATTTATTGCTTCTTCTAGCTCCTTTTGTAGGCCAGCCTTATCTTCACTGTGTTTGGAATGTACTGTCATCAATTCAGCTTTCAAATGTTCAATTTCTTTCACATAGTTTCTGTGTGACTGTTCAAACTCCTTGCGCACAGCTTCTATTTTCATTACAGAATCTTCAACTTCTTGCTTCATTTTAACATTTTCCTTTTTCAGAGAAAGACAATGCTGCTCAGTCTCTGCTTTCTCCAGGAGAACAGCATCAAGGCGCTCAGTCAGTGCCTTAATAATATCATCATTTCCTCCATCAACAGGTTTTGATTTGAGTTCATCAATTTCTTTCTCTAATTCTGTACACCTTGATTTAGCTCTCAGCAACAACATCATCTGCTTCTTGGCGAACTTGATGAGGTCTTCCTTGGGCAGAGTTTCCAGCTTGGATCTCGCGGCGCCGGGGCCAGCTGGGGCGGCCACCCCGTCCTGGGCAGGGTCCTCCATCCCTGCGGCGCAGCAGCCAGCAGCAACTGCCGCTTCCGTGCGCCGCCGTCACCAACTCCCGGTAAACACTTTCTTAGTCTACTTTCAAATGACAAGCCGCTAAGATAAAATAACTTGTTCCAGGTCATAGCAAAAGTAACAGAATATAGATTTAAATTCAGATGTCTCTTGATTTCTTACCCAAGTACCACGAGACTCTCAAGTATTAATTTAAATACAGAAATACAAGAAAATTTCTAGAGCCTTTAGGAAAGTCAGTCAATACTGCTTTTAATAACGTCTTCAAGTCATGGTCAGGAAATACCATAAAAGCTTCAATAAACATATTAAAAACATTTTATATTTAGTTAAAAAAGTGGTAATTGGTTCTTTACAGTGTAACACTTGAGGGCTGGCCAAATAGCTCAGCGGATTAAAGCACCTCCAAGCACGTGCAGGGGTCAGGGGTTCAATCCCTGGGCCTGCCACACTGGCCCTGCCCCCAGGGTGCGCTGAGACAACAACTGGGTATAATGGTGTGTGCCTGTAATCCCAGCTCTTGGGAGGCTGTAAACAGATGGATCACTATGAGTCTGATCTAGTAGTAAGACCCTGAATACCCTCTGTAGACCATTCTTTAAAATACAAAAACAAAACAAAACTCCAAATGATTGTAACACTTGATTCATCTGGAGTCAAATAATGAAGACATATAAAGTAGAATTTGTTTATCTGCATTCTCATATGGTACCTACTGATTACACACAGTTTTAAAATTTAAACCCATTAAAATAAACTAAATTAAAATCGGTTCTAAATGACACTAGCCACATTTCATGTACTCAGTAGTCACATGCAGATAGGGATATCATCTGTGAAGGACTGTGAGAAATTAGGGTTCAGAAAAGAAGCCTGCATTGATGATGAACATTTGAAAATCACTGGTATATAAATTCTATTTAAGGTCTTGGTACACTAAGGATATGAACACAGGAATAAAAGTCAAATTGTGGTGGAACAATCTATAAAGACATAGAAGACAAGAGGAAGAATTTGCAAAAGAAAATGAATGACTACAATGATAGGAGGAAAACCAAGGTAGTGTGATGCTCCAGAAAGTGCATTCAGAAGAGGCTAATGGGGTGTACAGTATGGCACACCCCTATAATCCTAGTGTTCTGGGAGGCTACAGCAAAATGACTGTAAGTTCAATTGCCTTGGCAACTTGTAACTTCATCAGACACTGTGTCTAAACTAAAAAAAATTAATAAGAAGATAAGGGTATACTCAGTCTGTAGGCCCTGGGTTCAGTCCCCACTACTCACCCTCCCTCATCCCCTGTGGCTAAATTGCTGCTGACAGGTCAAGTAAGATAAGGGTGAAGAACTAGCCACTGGAATTATCAGCATGAAGGTCACTTCTAAGCTTGAAAAGGACAGATTAGAGATTTCAACAAATTTATAGCAGATGAGAAGGGACTAGAAACATCTGTCTGGAAACCTTATGGGAGGGCACTACACTACAGTAGATACGGAAGCTACCTGACTATTAAACCTGTGACTATACAGTGAGCATATTTGGTGGAGGACTAAGAAAATGATTCCCAGAAGGTCATTACCTAAAACACTGAAGTCACAGGCTGAAAACCTCACAGTAAATGGAGGCTGTCCCATACTGACCATAGGTCAAAAGTGAAAAAAAAAATTAGTGAATTCCTTTTATAGTTTAAAAAAAATTTTTTTTTTTCAATCAGAGATCAAACTCAGGACCTTGTGCCCTTGTGCTTGCCATGCAGATGCTCATGCTGCTGAGCTTGCTCCCCAGCCCTATCATTCCTTCTAAAAATAACACTGAACAAGCTTTCTGGAAGGAGTGCAGCCTTCTAGAATAGATATGCTGTCCCCGTATTCTCATTCTGGCAATTGTAAGAAAGACTTAAAAGATGAAAGAACTTGGAAAGACTTAGAAGGTGTAATGATAACTATAAAACTGATACTACAACAATGGGAACAAAGAAGACATGAAAGAGACCAAGGAGAGAAAAAAGGACAACTGGTAAATTAAGAGAGATTTAGAGTAAAAAATGAAACAAACTAGTTAGAAAATGGAAGAGTCAGAGATAATTCCAAAGCATATACCGGAAAGAATGGTAAAGCTATTTATAGAAATGAGACAGAAAAGTAAGAGAGGGGCTTCTTTCCATAGAAACCCAAGTTCACTCATGGCTGTTACACAGTTCATTCACATACTGAACACAAAGTGATGAGCTCATACATCTTGGAACATAAGTTTGAGGATGGATTTATTTTTATTTTTTATTTTTTTGTGGAACTGGGGATTGAACTCAGGCCCTTATGCTTGCCAGGCAAGCACTTATTCTACTGAGCTATCTCCCTGGCCCAAGGTTAGATATTTTTTCTGAGCTTAGATTTTATATTTCAGAGTTGTGTATTATAAAAGGTCTGTTCAATTTTGCCTGAATTTACATTTGACTTTTGAAAAACATGTTATAGGCAAATAATTTCTAGAAATATTTAACATATAAAAGAAGGATAAAAAGAAAACTGAGCTTTGTGAATGAGGAGGGGAAGAGGGTTTGAGAAGACAAGATGGGAATGGGGAAAATATAAAGAGGAAAAGAGATATTATGTACAGATATAAATTCCTTATAATGAATGTGATCATCACATTTACCTAAACTATACAAATAAACTTAAGTTGAAAAAAACAAGACAAATTAATAAGTTGCCTGTCTTGCAAGATGGCAGGTGAAAAACTGAGAAGCCAGACAATGAAGAAAAGAAACCTGTAGCCAAAAAGGCTGCTGCCAGTGGTGCTAGTAAAAAGGGTAAGGTTGAAGACAAAAATGTCCAGGAAGGGGCAGCCTCACTGCAGCCGAAACCTGTCCTGGGTAGAGGAATTGGTTGATACTCCCGATCTGCTGTTTATTACAGGAAGGCTTTGTACAAGAGAAAGTACACAGTTGCTAAATCAAAGGTGGTGGAAAAGGAAAAGGAGAAAGTTCTTGCTACAACCACAAAACCAGTCAGTAGGGACAAGAATGGAGATAGCCCGGTGGTTAAGCTTCGAAAAATGCCTAGATACTACCCTACTGAAGATGTGCCCCAAAAGCTCTTGAGCCACGGCAAGAAACCCTTCAGTCAGCATGTGAGGAAACTTCGAGCTAGCATCACTCCCGGCACCATCTTGGTCATCCTCACCGGGAATCACGGAGGCAAGAGAGTGGTCTTCCTGAGGCAGTTGGCCAGTGGTTTGCTACCTGTGACTGGGCCTATTAGCGTTAATCGTGTTTCCCTACAATTAAAATTTGTCATTGCCACCTCTACAAAATTGGTATCAGCAAAGTAAAAATCCCCAAATACCTCACTGAAGCTTACTTTAAGAATAAGAAGCTGCGGAAATCCAGACACCAGGAGTGTGAGATACCGGATTTCGACAGCAAAAAAGAGAGATACCAAATTTTAAAGCAGTGCAAAGCAGAACGCGGTGGACTCACAGATTTTAGCAAAAATCAAAGCTATTCCTCAGCTCCACGGCTACCTGTGATCCGTTTTTGTTCTGACAAACAGAACTTATCATCATTAATTAGTGTTCTAAATTTCTTACTAATAAACTAATTAAGGATACATTTAAAAAAATGTTACCTCTGCTTTCTTTATAAAAACAGACACAAGTGCTAGCTAGGAATTTCACTGTTTATTCTTTTGATAATTATAAAAAGGGATTACTCTGAAATGTAATATAGATCAGAACTTTGGTAAATTTTAATAAGCTGTTTAACACTTTGAAAATCCTTTGCATATATTAAAATTAATATAATTTGTAATGTTAAGGCAAAACATTTCCCTATTATGGCCCAAAATTTTTTAAATTATAAGAAGTTTAAATGATTCTCATTATTGAAACATTTGTTTTTGATGAACTACTTGGTGCCTTTCTCTAAATTTTTAAACTTTAAAAGATTTTCAAGTTTCCATAATTTCTGTTATGTTTACTGTGTATATCTGTACTGATTTTTCAAAAGATTTGTGATTAAAATGTTTAAAAAATGAAAAAAAGTTATTAACACATCAACTAGAAAGATTTAGAAAACATAAACATTAGAGTACCTACAAAATACAAATTCAATGATTTACCTCATACCTTGGATATATTAGGATTAAATTCTGTAACTTTCATATTTGCTAAATGAGTAAGCTCATTTAAAATTTTTCCTGATCAGTATGGAGACTCATCAAAAGAGTAGGACTGGAAATCCCATTCAAGCCGGATAGCCTCCTAATGGGAATTTTCCCAGAGGAACTGAAAACATGATATCATAGTGATATATGCGTACCTATGTTTATAGCAGCATAATTTGTGATAGCAAAATCTTGGAAACAACCAAGATGTCCGTCACATGAGGAATGGTTGAAAAAGATGTGGTATTTCTATATAATGGAGTATTACTCAGCTATAAAGAATGATATACTTAAAGCATTTATATTTATGTGGTGCCACTTGAACATATACTCGTAAGTGAAATAAACCAGACCCACATGTGCAAATATCATGTATTCTCCCTAGTACAAGAAGACAAAAGAAGAAATACAAATAGAAATGTACAACAACTAAAGACAATTGAGTCAGATAGTTTAGGGCAAATTGAACAGCATATGCTGCAGGGTACTAATCAGCTTTTCTTCCAGATGGTTAACAACCTAAGTTCACAAGTTAAAATTGGAGAAATAGAAGAGCTGCAAGGCAAGCCAACATTTTGGCCCTAGCCTTTCAAGGTCAGTGAAGACTCAGGGCACAGGAGAACCTGTACTGTAATGTCATGAAACTCAGTTGTGCCCCAAATTTTCTGATCAAGGAGATTATGGAACCACAGAGGAAAGAGATTGAAGATCTATAGTGTGCCTGGGGAGAGACACATAGAGAGAAAACTTTCTCTCAGGCTCTCACAAAGAGCAAACTGGTCAAACATTGGCCATGACTCATCTACATGGCTAACACAGACAAAAGATCTACAGAGCAAGGTACAGGATCACAAGGTAAACCCTGAGGGGACTTCACTGACCTCATCAGAAACAAAAGCTACATTTTTTTTATTATATAGGTCTTGCTCTATCTAGGTCTTAACCATCCAGCAGAAAAGTAAAAAAAAATGAGGTATATAACACAGGGCCATAACAATAAGTTGAGCTGTAAATGGCTATAGTCAACAACAACTTCAGATAACTCACTATTATTGTGGAATGCTGGACTGTGTTGGATTGTTTCGCCGAGTTCAGGCACCTAAAATGGTTTAATGACAAGGGAGTGCCCATCTTTGACAGGTCTAGACAAAAAAAAAGGGAGATACAAAGGAAGAACCACGATGTGTTTGTATAAACAGTACAGTTAGGATAAATATTCAGTGCTTCTGCATAGTTCTATGAGAAGCAAGATTTGCACTAATAGTGGAAATTAAGTCTGCTTCTGGTACTATCGACAACCTCTAGGAAGATAACAAGGTAGAAAGTATTAGTTATTCAACCTGTGATATAATCCAGCTATAAAAAATAACAATACAGCCATACTCTTAATTCACTGATTAGAGACATCTGCTATAATAGTCTGTAAGTATAATACCACGTATGCACCTTATACGATGCCAAAACATTACAAGAACAGTTTGCAATGTATTAATTTACCAAATCTGTCTTGTCAACTTGTCTTGAAACTGTCTCATTGCTATTTGTTGTTCAATAAAAAAAATAATTTCCTATAGTTCATGATTTTCAGTTGTTTGCTTTTTTATTTTTCATTAATTGTTAATATAATGATGGGTAAATGCTATAGCATACTATACTAGTATACTATACTATTTATAAGATTTTTTCTTTTATTTTTTGAGACAGCCTCACACTATTTGTCCAGGTTGGCCTCAAACTCAATATGTAGCCCAGGCTGGCCTCAAACTCACAGCAATCCTCCTGCCTCAGCCTGTCAAGTGATGGGATTGCAGGAAGCCCAGCATTAAATTTATAAGATTCCTTAACAAAAGTAATACATCAGCACACACAGAAATGTGGTTGAAAAAAAAGTTTAAAGTAGGTTTCCCAGTGGGGAGAAAGTTGAGAACCACAGAGCTTGAATTATCTGTGCCACATAAATATTATCTGAAACAGCTTCTTCCAAAGGGGCAAAAAAATAGGCTGATGCAAGCTCAGTTGAATATACCTACTTATGTGAGAAGAAAAGTTTACATTCATGCTTTCCCCTTAGAAGGTATTAGGAAAAATTTAATATCTCATCAGAATAGTAGAACTATTCCTTATGCATAAAGAATCATAGTATCAGGGCTGGGGAGATGGCTCAGTAGAATAAGAGCTTCCCTGGCAAGCAAAAGGGCCTGAGTTCAATCATTGGTTCTGCCAAAAAAAAAAAAGAAAAAAAAGAATCATAGTATTAACTATAGCTACAAAAAGGATTTTAAAATTAGGAAATAGTTTAGAAATGCCTAATTTATGTATCATTATTCAAAAAATAGGGCCTTTTATTATAATGGGGAATACTTAGAAGATTCACGCAGATCACTGGAGAAGTACTTTACATAATTCTGTACTAGATATTAAAATGGCAATTTATGTTTACTGTACTGATCAAACATCAATTTCAGAGTTTTCAATATGACAAATAACAGCAAAAAAATCTAACAAATGAAGTCTAGTTTTTGTGGAAGAACTAGAATACTACAGTCCTTTGTTAAAGAAAAAATAAAAATTCAGATATAAATTCATCGCATGCCTGAGTTGACCAATAGTTAGACAAAGGGGTTGCAATGATATCGTTACCTTTGTAAGTAATCCTTGTCTTTGGTAGACTAGGTGGATAACTGAATTAAGACACTTAGGGAAATTTGACTAGCTGACAGGACACATTTTTATTCTGTCTTAATTTTTATCACAAATTTTTAAAAAATTAAGCAATCAATACTGAGTTAACAATGTAGAGAAATTAAAGACAAGAGTACCAACATAATTTGATTGCTTAATCATTTAAAAAGTGATTTTACATTGCTTGTTAGCTCATGAGATCTGTAACTGTCTTTTTCTCTATTTTTTAATATTTTTTTGTGGTACCAGGGATTGACCTCAGGAGCTATCTCTCCAGCCCTATAACTGTCTTTTTATAAAGAAAAAAAAAATCCAAGCATAACCTTAATCATATATGCTATATATTTTATAATATATAAGTATTATATTGTATATGAAGAATGTCACAAGTTATGCCTGCCCCTTAGCATCAGATGTCCCTTTTAATGGAGGTTAGCCTTCTTAAAATTCACTCAGAATGACTAAATCTTATACATGTTCTTAATATACCTTAGAGACCATTGAGTTTGAGTGAGGTACTGTGCAGTGCACTGTAACTGTCTTCATACTTGTCTGCTTCTTTTTTTTTTTTTTTTTTTTTGTCTTTTTGAGACAGGGTTTCACTATGCCGTTCAGGCTGGCCTTAAACTCACTTTGTAGCTCAGGCTGGTCTCGAACTCACAACAATCCTCCTGCCCCAGCCTCCCGAGTGCTGGGATTACAGGCATGCGCCACCACGCCCGGCTCATACTTGTCTGTTTCTTAGGAAAAAACTATTGAGTTTTGAAGGCCAAATCTGTAATTTTATGTATGTATGTACATACATATGTATGTATGTATTTATTTGTTTTACTGGGGATTGAACTCATAACTTTGCACTTGCCAGGCAAACACTTATTGTACTGAGCTATCTCCTTGGTCCCCAAGTTTGTAATTTTAAATGTGAACAACCAGTACCAATATATTGCTTGGTTTATTCTAAGGAATTTTTGAATAATTAAGTAACTTTCAGATCAATAAAGACAGAGCTAGAAACTTGGTTTTAACTCCCAATTCAAAAGTCATTCTTCTACACATCCATTTCTATTAATTGACAAATGTATTAATTGACATATCTGATAAAGTATCCATTTTGACATTATCATCCATTTTGACATTATCTACTCTAAAACAGTATTTTCTTGAGCAAACAAGCTACAAAATGCAAAATAGAATTTTATGAAGTACTTCAAATTTTTCTGATGATTATTTAGAGTCAAATCCTAGGAGAAACAGAGGCTAATGAACGGAGCTCATGCAGTTTTAGTTGCTTCATCACCTTTGCAACCAAGGCTTATCATACTCATGCAGATTTGGGCCTGGTACTTTGATTTTAATTATCTTAACATCTTCATGTCATTGCATTCCAAAGATGAGTTAAGGTTGGTACTCACACCAGAAGCTCAAGTTTTAAAAGCTATATTTGTTCTACAGGATTATTCAAGATTGAGATGCTTCTTTGAAAAACTTCCTTTTAAAATTCCCTCATTTTGGCAAACTTTTAAAACTCTGCTATCTGAATCTGCCCTCTGATAGGCTGTTTCCTGTAAGCCTTAGAACACATTTTATTAACATGGGTCTTAAAAATAAGGTTTCTCTCATGGCTTGGCCACAATGCAAATTGTAAGATTTCAAACTGGGATGGAAAGCAAGTCTTATGTGCCCTCATGCTTATTCTTACAATGGTTTATGGGTTTCAAATTATTAAAATACGTTTTATGACCCTAACAATTCTGTGAAGTAGAAACTATAGAGATATTTCTCTAGAGCGAGAAAGGCCACTACTGGGGCACATAGCTGGGAGGCGGCACAAGCCAGGATCAGGCCCAGCTGTCTGGGCCACCCTAAGTGGGCCCAGTGTTTTCCTGCCATAGCACACAGGCTAAATTCAGAAAAGCAACTGTTTTGGAAAACTCTCACTTTTAAAAAATGTGCAATAAAAACATGTTTTAAAATTCTTCTTCATTCCAAAAAAATATAGTTAAGGACATCTGTCCATAGAAAATTCATAGTTATGCAGATTACAATAATAAATCTCAGCACTGAACTGAAATCTTAGAATTCTGAAAGTATAACATCAGAATGCAGCAAAATACTCTTTTCAATTAATAACTTAGAATTCATTGACCAATACTAACAGAAATCTCTGCCAGCTCTAATGGGATGGGAAAGTTCTTTGAAGCTTCCTTAAAATGGAAACTCCCTTTTATCATCAGCTGTGTTTATTGAGAGCCCCTCTAATTTCTAAGTTTTGCCAAAATGTATTTTTCCTTTGAAATACAAGAGCTATCATGTTTCCAGCTTAGATGCAATCCAAACTCCAACTTTATAATTAAAAGAGACGATGTGAAGATTACATGAATAAACTCAGAATGATTCATTTCTCTTGATTTATCTATTTAATCTGAATTAAATTTAACTTAGAGCGATGCTGTGAAAGGACATATTAAAATAAATAAACTGAAATATGTTGTTCTTCAAATATAAACATACAAAATGATACAAATACCACACACTCAGTAAGCATTTCTGCCAATTTTTCTAACCCATACACTTATAAAAATTATTGATTTTATTACTAAACATTCTTTACATTTTTTAAAACAAGATTTCACCAAAAGTGTCACAATGTTGCCCAAACTGGCCTTAAACTCCTGAGTTTAAGCAATCTTTCTGCTTCAACCATAAGAGGACCTGTGCTACCACTCCTAGTACCAAACTGAAAAATTTAGTTCTGTGGCAAGAACTCTTAAGATGGTTGAATGGGATCTGTATTTAGAAAAAGTATCACAGCATCAAATTTCTCTTTGGAGAACTGATAGATTTTATTGGAGACTAAGCATTTCAATCAGACTGAAACCAAGCCTTAAAAAATTTTAATAACTGCCAAACAGAATTATATCTAAAGGTCAGAGAGAAACCTAAGTTCATTATTTCTCAGAAATTAAGATGTCTTGACAACTCAGTTTCAAAAAAACGTTTTTTTCCAAATAGCATTTGTTCAAGTCATTCCTTTATAATAGATTACAGAACACTATAGCTAGTGTAAGAATAAGAAAAGAAAGATCAGATCTGCAGCCAAAGGGACTAGCTGTCACAGGGAAGGGACAAAGTCATAAGCAGAATCCTGGCAGTGCCCTCCTCCGGGGTAAGGTGGTGTTCTACAGCAAGGAGGATGTCCTGAGCTGACATGACTGATGTTAACTACATGAATTATAGCAAGTGCTCTTGCTAGCTCTTAGTTTCACTGTAAATGGACTGAATGAATAATAAAAGTAGTAACATTTAAAATCACTCAATATGATTTTCATGCTTACTGTCTTAGAGATTTGGGAGGATCAAATGAAGACATATGTAAAAACATTCTATAAATGTTTATGTAAAAATAAAATGCTATTATATAGTTTCTTCATTATACTAAAAAAGTACGGAAAAGAGTTTCGAAACACAGGATAACATGTTCACAAGACACTAAGCATTTATGTGGGCTATGACACATAATTTAACCCAAAATGTTAAATTCTAATTTTATTTCTTATTAAAAATTACTCAGGAATGATATTGTTTTCAGTTTAACAAGATTAACTGGGCCGAGGAGATAGCTCAGTAGAATAAGCACTTGCCTGGCAAGTGCAAGGCCCTGAGTTCAATTCCAGATACCACAAAAAACAAAAACAAGATTAACTGTGTTTTATTGTTAAGAATTTAGAGTAACAGCTTACTCAACAGTACCAGAAAGAAGTATTCATAAGAGCTGTAAACAGCCTCTGTCCTTTTTTATTTAAAAAAAATTTTTATGAGCAGAATAGATTTATTGAAAGAAAGCTCCTGTCCGAGAGAGGGACAGGAGGGGGGCCTGAGTGGGTAGTTCCCCAGAGCCTCTGTTCTGTCTCCTCTCACATATGTATCAGAGTTCTGTTCTGCTTTTTTTTTTTTTGAAACAGGGTCTCCTGATGTAGCTCAGGGGCTTTAACTCATTATGTAGCCCAGGTTGGTCTCAAACTCACAGGAATCTTCCTGTCTCAGCTTCCTAAGAGTGGGGATTACATGTATGGGTCACTATATCCAGTTAGAGTATTTTTAAAAAAAAACTATTTAATCATATCCCTTTCATATTAATGTCTTGGGTAACTGTTGTACATCGAGATTAAAATTTGAATTCTTCAGTATGGCCAGGCTTGTTTTAGTCTATTCTTGGAGACCCAGTTTCCCCAAATATATTCTATTCTATCATTTCCAGGTACCCCAAGGCATAATCACTCCTCAGTCATGTCGGAGTCTAGTGCTGTTAAAGACAAAAGTTATTCAATGATACTTGTTAAAAGCATGGAAAAGAAAATTTTATTCAAAGTAATTAGAGTGGGTACAGGAATCTCTGCAGTGGGAAAATCAGGCTGAAGGCCTTATCATGGCTTGGGTGAGTAAAAAGGAGAGAAGTGAAGGGAAAGAGAGAAATCCAGGGAGCCACAGGGGCTTGATACTGGGGGAAAAATGTTCAAGGTATGTTATGTGCATGTATAAAAAAGAAACTCTTTAACCTGTGTGACCAATATACACTAATAAAAAAAGAGGTGAAAAAAAAAAAACTCTTTAAAAATACCATCTTTTTCAATAGCAAATAAAAATTTTTCACTTTTTAAAAATTATGGCTTTTAGTTTTTTTTTAAGAAAGAATGTGAGTGCTGGGATCACACAGATTTGCAACATGGTTAAGGGAAATAGAGGTAGGTAGGGCTGTGGGGCAGGGAATCAGAGCTCTCCACTTCTGAGCTATTCTATTCTTCTTTTATTTTCTTCATTCTCTCTTCTCTGATTTCAGGATTTATCACACTGACTTACTTTGTCACTTATTCGTCATCTCCCCAACCTGTCCATAAGCTTCTTGAAGGCAGACAATACTTACTCCATATCCTTAGGGGAAGGCCTTAAAGTAGTCACTTTATAGTGATTTTAGGGTGAATAGGCAGTACAGTAGAAACTCTGAGAAACACAAACCAACGAGGAAAAATGTTTACATTCTGGCAGTCCCAATGACCTAGATCAGTGTAGGCGAGCCCTCACCACGTGTGCCTCAGTGAGAGCAGGTGAAAGCCATGTTGCCCACCATCACCGAGCAGTGTAGCGTTCAGCTTTAGCTGCCATGTTGGCACTTTGTGGTAAGTGGGTTTTGGGTTGAAGTTTGGGCTCTCATCTCTAAAAGGTTCGACATCACTGACAAGGCCTTTCCTGGACAACAGAAGTTAAAGCAGAATATAGATTCGATTTAGAGTCTAGCTTTTATATATATGTATCTACTTGCTCCAAACTTAAAACTTTTCAGCATGAGTGTGGGTAAACTATTCTGTGTGAATAGCTTTTCTTTATACTATATAAACATTGTATAACTTCAGTATTTCAGATTGGCTTTCAGTAAGATTTTTATATTTGAACACTGTATGCTATTTGCTTGTATAGTCTTATATTTCAGACTAATAGATTTGTATAATCAAGAATACTTATTATCCACTATTCCTTTTTTGAGACAGGATCTTGCTGTATATTTTAGGCTGCCCTTGAGCTCACTGTATAGCCCAGATTGGCCTCAAACTTGTAGCAATCTTCCTTCCTTAGCCTCCCAAATGCTGGGATTACAGGTGTGCACCACCATGCCTGACAGTTATTTATTTATTCATTGGATACAGGTTCTCACTCTGTGGCTTGGACTTGTAGTAATGCTCCTATCTCAGCTTGCCCAGTGCTGAACTTACAGGCATGTAACGACACCCAGTCTGGGTGGTTAGCTCCATGTGTGGAGCCAGCATTGCACGTGGCACTGGAGATCGAACTCTGGTCCTCTCAGAATGTTGAGCTACCTCCCCAACCCCACGACTTTCATTATGCACTTAAAAAAAAAATCATGTATTTAGTACACAGGGTCTACAGGGTCTCACTACAGATCAGACTGTGGAGATCCTCCTGTGTTCAAGTCTCCTAAGTGCTGGGATTATAGGCATGCACCACCACACCCAGTTTCATTAGTTGTCTCAGCTCGCCTTGGGGGTAGGACCACCACAGCACGCCCCCCTTCCCCCATCCCCTATGTCTGCCTAACTTATTGTCCACTTTTAAAGCTGATTTTAACACTGAATAAAATCACAGAATTTTAAGGACAGAAATCAAATCCAGAGTCCTCATTTAGCTGTAGGGATGAGAAAACTGAACCCTGAAGGAAACTTCAAGATTCTACAGTCCTTTAGCTACGGCGATAGGTCTAGACACTAGTCATCTGTTTCTTAGAAGAGGACTTCTATAAAGACTGGCTTTTCAATGACTAAAATAGATTATCTGTCATTTTACAATCAACCATATCTTCTAATTTATAAAATTTTCTACGTAGTGATACCTCCATAAACTTTTCACAAAGGATATGCTTAAAATGAGGCTAGGAATACTAGTAACCCAAACAAAATGAGGTGATGCCATGTTAACATGTATGAAAAGGCCCAGACAGTACAGATGTGGGTGCACATCCATGATCTGGATACCCCGCCCTTGATCTACATGGCCAGAAGCTGAAGGGGATGGAGCTGCGCCTGTGGGTGCCTGCGAGGTCTTCTCAATTCTTGCTGTTTCACTGGCAGACTGTCTTTCTGTTTCATCAGCTTTCCTTTCTGCGCTTTCCCTTCTCAGAAAATGAAAGCCTTTATCCTTAACATCCATACCTTTTGGCAGGTGAATATAAGACACTTGTAAATCAACGTTATAAAAAATATATATTAACCCAATTAGACATTTATCTTGTATCCTTTTAATTCAGAAATGCAGAATGAAAATCTTTCCAAAAAAATGTGGACCTCAGCACAAAGATAGTACGAGTTGAGCTAGGAGAGAACTTTACTCTCCTCTAGTCATTCACCGTACAAAACCTAAAGGCAAACCAAGTGTCTATCTAAGGTGCAGAGCATAGGGATATAAATGGGTGGTGCACAGAACACCCCTCACTGTAAACACAAATGATGAGCACTACTGCTGTAACCGTTAGTAAATATCTGGAGCATAAGCAATGGAAATTTCTAAGGTTTGAGAATATTATTTGTTATAGTAATTTGAAATTACAGTCAAAGTATTTTTAAGCCTAGCTTATATGTGTTCACCATGCCTACAATGTAAACATATTCACATATCTATACTTAAAACATTATGTAATTTGAACTTCAACAATTACAATGTTTACAAACATCATTTCCAGTCTTGAAAGAAAGAATCTAAGGTTCACAGACAGAATAAATGAAACAGCCAGGAGTATTGAAAGAATTCTGAATGCAAACATTTTCTTATTATAATGTAAAACTTAAATAGTAATTTCAATAACATGCAAATGTAAATTCCAAGTACCTCACAAATTAGTAGAGTCATCCTGTTTCCAAATTTCTAAGTAAACTATGTTGATATTTTCAAACTCAAATTTCATTTCTCTCTCTCTCTTTTTTTTTTTTTTTTTGTGGTACCAGGGATTGAACTCAGGACCTTGTGCTTGTCAGGCAGGCACTTAAGCCACTGAGCTATATACCTTCATCCCTCAGACTCAAATTTCTTATTATAACGTCTTTAGCAGAGATATTAGTTTAAATTTAGCCATTTCATCTTTCTTAAATGATTCAATCGGAAAACACTGTCAAAACATATAACCATTAAGCAAAACATTATTTTTCTCTACAGCAATAAATATTTCTCATTTACTTTTTCTTTGATAGCCTTTGAAAACCTTATTCAAATTAAGTTAAAACCAGCTTCCAAACATTTGCAACTGGATAGTAAAACCACTGAATCACAATTTTGCAACCTGCTTTTCCATACATTTTATTAGTTTGCCAACATTGAAGAGATGTGCTATTTATTAGGGAAGGCTGCAACCAAAATGCATTTAACTTTGGCATTCTTAAAAATGAAAATAGGATTATCTATACATTATGATTTCCTCATCCAGCTGGGAAACAGATTTAACATTATTCATGTTTAAAACACATGTTTTTTGACTTGTAAATTATCTATTTTAATAGAGCACCTATCCAGAGTATCCACCACTAATGTAACCAAATATAAGTTTACTGTTTACATTTTGAATAATTTTTGTGATTTCAAGGAAAAATTTAGATGATTAAATTCATTACGATTATTTTTGAATAATTATATAATTAAAATCAAATAATCACATGAACTCATTGTGATTATTTTTGAAAACTTAAAAGCTGGCAATTAGAATGCTATGAATTTTTATTCCTGAGTAGAACTAAATATATTCATCAGAAAAAGCAGCCAGCTGAACACTTAAAAGAATAGTTAGACCAAGAAAGCTCACCAGGCTGAGTGAAACCAAACCAATGCGGCATCTCCTCAGTAGCCAGCAGACGTCTTGACTGTCGTAACCAGCAGTGCTGAGTGGAGGATGGAGCTGATGAAGTAAGCCTGAGATTTTTGTTGACCTGGCAAATCAGAGAGTGCAATGTAATTTCCTGGTCTACTGATGCAAAATCTGGATGAAAAATGTTTACTTACTGTTTAAACCAGGGCATATGACAGGTCAAAAGGAATTATGATTTATATGGCTATGTTTTATAGTACAACGTAGAACATTTTTCTTATCAAAGAAGGAATATAGTGGTAATAACAGCTAAAGTATATGGCAATAAATTAGCTTTTTACAATTTATCATAGAATTGACAATAATTTGAAAGAGTAGTACTAAATTCTGCAAAAAAATAATAATACAACTACTCTTAATTAAGGAAGAATTAAAATGCTTCATATCCACAGTTCTCTGGAATTTCAGTGAACAGGTAGTTCCTTTTTTAGAGACTGTACAGAAAACACCTCTACCTCTGTTTATATAAATCATGGTGACATATACTAACTTGCCACGTGAAATATCTTCCATTGTGTTGAAAATGTTATTCTTAAGACTGTTTAAAAACAGCATGATCAGGTTGGCCAGATAATTCATCGGATTAAAGCGCCTGCTTAGGAAGATGGTTACATTACTAAATGCCTGCGTAGGGGCTGGGGATTCGATCCCTGGCCTGCTGTGCTGGCTCCACCCCTGGGGCACGCTGAGAGGGTGAATGAGCCTGGGCGCAGCGGTGCGCGCATGTAATCCCAGTGCTCGGGAGGCTGAAAACAGGAGGATCACTACAAGTCTGAGCTGTATAGTAAGACCCTGTAGACCCTGTAATAAATACATCAAAAAAAACTCCAGCACCATTATAAAAAAAGAATGATATAGCAGAATTTGTGTAAGTAAATATAATGGTTTACAACACACTCTGATTGCCTGAGTATGATGGCTTCACAACAATGCAATAAATAAGAAGTACATTTTAAATAAAAAACAATACTTCACTAAGAAGTTTGAAATGTTTATTATTAAGTTCTTGAAAGTTAAGAGTTAATTTCAGGAAAAATATACTCTTCATTATTAATAAAACATTCATTCTTAACTTTAAAAATCATAAAATACGATTATTTTTGAAAACTTAAAACAGTTTAATTTTTTAAAATTTACTGTACATATGTAACCTGCAAATTAATGAAACAAAATGATAAATTTATGGCACATAAATGAGTATATGAAAATAGTGCTTTTCCTGCCAGGTGTGGTGGCATACACCTGTAATCCCAGCACTCAGGAAGTAGGGGTTTAGGATGATCTCGGAGAGTTTAAGGCCAGCCTGGGCTACATAGTGAGTTCAAGGTCAGCATGAATTACAGTGAGAATTAAAAAAAAAAGTAAATAGTCCTTTTCCTTTTTATTTTTGTTTTTATAATTAAAACTTGCATTGCATTAGTATTTAAGACTCCTTATTAATGTTCTGTATAGAGCAGCACTTGGGTTGGGGTTACATATCCCTTATCTGATTCATTAATTATATGTTTGTGCGTGTTCCTTTCTTGCAACAGTAGTAGCAAGCAGTGCATCTTACCCTATCTTTTTCTTTAGGAGAAAGGAGCTTTCAGCAGATTCAGTAGAAAAGATTAAGTAGATCATTTAAGATCACATACTCACATAGTTCTAGAGTACATAAGCTGTTGTGGTATCATTTTACAAAAACAAAATTAAGGTTGATTGTATTAATACAATGCTTCTGTAACACTGAAATCAATACCTTTGAGATTCACTAACCATCTTTAAGTGAAGATAGTAAAAGCAGTATCTATGCTATACACAGAATATGCAAATAAAGATGAACTAACATTATCAAGTGCTAGTTACAATTTCACTTTCAAGCACTAACTATCATGTTAAGAAACAGATTAGACAGGGCCACAGATATGATTCAGTGTTAGTGGCCTTGCCTGCTGGCTTTGATTCCCAGCACTGGGGGTGGGAATAGGGAAGGAGAAAGGGAGGGAGACAGAAGGGGGAGGGAGGGAGGGAGGGAGAGAGGGAAGGAGGGAGAGAGAGAGATGGGAGGGAAGGGACAGAGGGAGGGAGGGAGAAAGAAAGCAGAAAAGGAGGAAGAGTTAAGGGAGCAAAGAGGAGAGAGAAGAGAGAAGGGCAGGAGGGAGGGAGAAAAAGAGAGGGAGGAGAGAGAGAAGTTATTAAATAGATTATAGAGACAAAGGTAACCCATTGAGTTCCATACAGTGTAAGCATTACAGTATTATTATTGTTAACATTTCTATAAGATAATTATGCACAGTGTATGATGATTATGAGGTGGTAAATCAGACTTCTATGCTTTTAAATGCAAGTACTAAATACAAAAGGCCATATTTATCATTTAGCTAATTTACTTTTTAAAAAAGTTATCAGTTTCACATCTGTAATCTGGGCAATTTTTTTCCTCTATGTCAGTCAATATACTTTAAAATCTGGTGTAAACAGTAGGCATATGCAGACAATATGAATTTATATCTGTATCCTATGCATGGTTCTGGTCTGTGCCCCCTCATGCTATGCCTCTTGTAGTTTTTCTTTTCAGCACTACATATGCTTAGACATACACACACACACAAAAAAAACCCCAGCAAAACTAGAATAGGATACTTAAATATCTGTACTCAAACAGAAAGACTTGCCAAAGACTTATTATTAAATAAGATATTGTTTGGAAAAAGAATCAGTTACATGTTCTTCTTAAGCACTTTTACAATTGTTTTTTCTGGACAACTTTCTTTGAGATTATTCAAATGCCCATGAAATGATTAGTAGGAATTTAACAGAGCAGATAACTCAATTTCCAAGGTTTGAGATAACTGTCAATTAACATTACTAGTCTTGATTTTGAATTACAACTTCAAACATTTTAAAAGTTAGCTTACATATAGGTATCACTTCATTTAGAGAAAAAAAATAATAATAGCCATTAAATAGAGTGAGGCCATATCTATTTTTGAAATATATGCTGTGGAAAAGAATTGCTTAATAATTTTACAACAACAGAAAGGTTGGCTAAGATAGTCTCCCCTATGCCAATCTACACTTTTTTCACAACACACTTGAGGCTTGCTTCATGCATAAACCACAGTCTGCCAAAGTCAGTTTAATACCTCCATACTGGAGAAAGCTAAAACATAAAAATGAATGGAATTCTTAAAAAGAAAAAAAAAACTACTTAGAATTTTTGCCAAGTTAATCACCAAACTGTTTTGCCTACTCTTTAAGAGTATAAGCAGCTTTATGCAAAATACGCAAACATTCATTCCCTAGGAGTGCCTTAATTTTCATACTAGAAACTTCACTGCCCCCCCAAAATTGAATGCAAAAAATTAAATTTGTTAAAAATTCAATTATCTTTTAGTTAAAATTTAAAATCTCTGGGAGAGATAAAGTACTCATTTCTACACATACATACACTTAAATATCTAATTTTAAGGTTACTTTTGATTTTCAATTGTAACTGAAAAGATGCTTGTGCTGTTACTATTTCTAAAAGTTCACTAATTTATATCTTTTTCCAGATTCTGGCAATTATTTCTACTAAATTTAAACAATAATGCACATATTATTTTAATTTGAAGACAGTTTTGGTGCCAAAAATAACCTAAAAATACTGAAGCAATGTTTTCTTACAAATCAAGTATCTATTATAAGAATCCCAAGATTAAAGAACAAATTAAAAAAATTAGAAAGTTTGAACTAAAATGAGATTGAAATTATCTGAGTCAAGTATCTTTTACATTCTCCTTACATAAATTCTGAGAGTACCTTACACTGCCACAATTTTGGGGACAGTAAAATGTAAAAATGTGCACAGGTGATGTTACCTGTTTTTTTCCCCTCCTTTTATATCTGGATCAAATTTATGACCTTGCGCTTGTGAGGCAGGTACTTGTGCCGCTAAACTATAGCCCTGGGCAGGTAATGGCATCATAAGGAGAAATTCAAACATGATCTGAAGGCCTTCTGGTGCTTTCTTTTACAAGCCAAGGAAAGTGGGGGGTGAGGAACTCCTGAACATAGCTTCACTGTAAGTGGTACAGTGCCAGGAAATCTCATCCTGCACTAGTTCACTTCTATGACCTTAACTAAAACCAGAATTTAAAAAACTTAAAACTCATTATGAAGTTTTATTTTGTAATATTTAATCAAGATTTTCTGAGCCCCTGATAGCTACCAAGGTCTAGTAGTTCAAAGTGTACAAATATGATTCCTCTGTGTGAAGTTTAAAATTAGGATACAGTTCAAACCAATTTCTCAGAAATGTGCCTTCAATATAAGGTAATTTATCTTAGGGCATCTTAGTTTTTTCCAATTCTTTGCCTCCCTTCTCTCTATATATACTGCCCTACTTCACAGGGAAATTTGGTTTTGAACTCCCTGAACTCCTCTCTTCCAAACCTATGAAAAAATAAATACAACTCTTATAATTACCCTTCTCTTTTTCTTGCTTTCCTTCTTTCTTTGCTATCAGAGAAAAAGGTGCTTCTGTTCAAGATTAATACCTCAACTGGTTCTTATGAGGATGCTCACACAACTCTTTCAAACACTACTTTCAAATTCTCTACTGGAGAATTTGCTATAGCTTCTTACTTAAGTACAAAAATAAACAGCAAACAAAATTCTCCCTATTTCAATAACTTTATTATTAAAAAGTAAATTCTTGCAGAATAGCACACAACTGTTATTCATATACCTCAACCTTTTATTCTTCAACCCGGTAAAATGAAGCCTGTCTACCATCACCCAAAATCTGAAGTGACTGTTATCCTGGTATAGCAAAGGAGCAGATTGAGCAGATTCATTTGGGCCACTGGTACTGTCCACCTCCCTCCTCTTTTTGTTATTTCTCTTGGTCATTCTGCCATACTGAGTCAGTTCTCACTCTGCCATCTGCTAAACCCACCATGCCCCTCTTCCCTCAAACCATGTCACATGGTTACCCTGGTGAGAACAGTTGCTTTTATTGCTTTATGTGCCACTAATGTACTTTTTCTTCTTAAATATAAATCTGGTCTCCTGACCCCTAAGTTCAGAGCTAATCTATCCCCTTCCCCATATTTATTAAAATGAATTTCAACTCTACATAGTTGCCCAGGCCTGAAAACTGGGCCCATCTAGACTGCTCCCCATGCTCTACATGGACTACAACTACAGTTAAGCCAACCTTCCACATACCTTTAGGACAATAAAACTTAACTTTCTCTTATCCAGCTTTGGGATGCTGGCAAGAAATAACTGTACTTAAAATTATTAAAGAAACTTCCCAACAAAAACTACTATTGTACTTAAATCTCAATTTAATTTTGTTTTCATGATAAAAATTAAATCTCTAAAGAGATTTAGAAGTTACTTTTCTGTGAATTATTTTTAAATGTTAAAAAATGTTTTCCACAAATAGTGTTCTAAGATAATTAGATATTACAATTTATAGAATTCTTATACTAATCAAAATTCTATAAACTAACTTGGCTGCATTTATACGCTAAATGATAATTAAAAGGAAAGGAAGTCCTCACGTCTAGAAGCTTACAGAGACAACAGTGGAAAGACAGCTACATGAGGATTAGGAGCAGAAGCAACACAATGTACACTGTAAAGAGAAACTCCTTTGAAGTGATTGATAACCTAATGCTAGAGAAGGATAGGCACAATCCATTATAATTTAAAGCAGAATGAACTCATTTGTGAAGTATACCAGGCATGAATAAATATGTCTGTGAATGTGGAAAAATAGATTACATTGTACAAAAGCACACAAAGCCTAATGGAAACAAGACTGTAAGAAATACCATTTCTGATGTGCTTCAACTAAAAGCAAAGAAATTTATAAATTTCAAGTTCATGTGTAAGCATTCTAAGGTCACTATGGGTCAAGAACCTGATACCAATTACACCTGAAAACAATTAGATAAGAACTCTTTCATCTTCCCATAAGATAATCTGAATTTTTGCATCTACTCATAATTTCCAACTGCTTTAAATTAGGAAAGATAAGAAATTCCTTCTCTTAAGGCTAGTCCCTGTATGTGAATTCAGGATTATGTCTCCTCTTACTTTTTTAAGGACTCTAGTAATTATTGAATCCATGGCAGCAAATCAATAGACTCTGACATCCCTTTAAAATTCCCCTCCAGCAACTGCCCTGGTGCTCTGCTCTTTAGCCAAGGCATACTATCATAAAGGAATGGCGTATGTCTGCGATCTTGGCTTGACTTGCTTTGGTTCCACCTTCAAATCCTTTTTTCTAGGACTTTGTCTCTAGAATTTATCTTTTTTTCTTTTTCTTTTTTTTCTTTTTTTGATAGAACTGGGGATCGAACTCAGGCCCTTGCACTTGCCAGGGAAACGCTTATTCCACTGAGCCATCTCCCCGGCCCCCTATCTCTAGAATTTAATGAAACAGCTTCATCAAAGTAACCAAAGTCCACTACTTTGCCAAATGCAGAGGTTAATTCTATGCTCATCTTAACTCTCAGAAGCATGTGACAGTTTGTCACTCCTTCCATTTCCTGAAATATTCTTCACTAGGCTTCCTGGATTAGTGACTCTGGCGATTAGCTATACTCTCTTCCCAACTTGACACCTTTGAGAAAAGACTGCATAGTGTGACTTCGCTACTGAGCAGAAGACCTATGTCCAATGGTACACTTCACACCTATGCTCAAATCTAAAACTTCACTTCCAAAACTTCTCTCTACTGCAGCATTACTAGTCTAGTTAAAAAGCACCACTGCCATTTTGGGCTGAAGAGATAGTGGACTAAAGTGCCTGCTTAGGCAAGCATAGGCAAGTGCAGGGACCAGGGTTCAATCCCCTGATCACCAGCACCACATGCTGGGCTGGCCCTGCCCTTTGGCCACACTAAGCCCACCAGAGTCCGGGTGTGCTGGGGCACACCTGTAATGCCAGCGCTGGAGAGGCTGAAAAACAGGAGGATCACTATGAGTCTGAGCTGCGTGGTGAGGCCCTATAACAACCAAATACATTAAAAAAAAAAAAAAAAAAAAAGCACCACTGCCATTTTCACAATCACTGGGACCAAAACCAAAGATGCTACTCCTCCTTTCTTTACTTCCACTGCACTGAATATATCACTAAGTCCCAAAGAATCTTTCTAAAATATGTCCCAACCCTATCCACTGCCTGCACCTTCATTATTATCATCTGAGTTCAGGTTTGCCAACTCTTCTTTCTTGAACCATTATAACAGACTGCTGATCACTCTACTTAAAAAAGATTGTTATTCTCCTAAATTTTTCCTATTCTTTTCAGTTAGTTTTCCTAATTAAAACAATATCCTAACTCTTTATCATGATGACAAGGACCTTTCAATCTTTAAAAGGCCCTGCTGGTTTACTCTAGATCATTTCTCCAGTCCTGCCAGGCATCTCATTAAAATTTATTATCTAGGATCTACTCGATGCAAAAATGTATAAATATATTTGCTTGATAAAATTAAGGAGTGGCAAGAGCACTCACAGGGAAAAAACAGTCTTTTTAATAAGCGGTGCTGGGACAACTGGAGAGCCACATAACACAGAATGAAAGTGGGCAGGCACCTCACATCATATATAAAAACTTCATCAGGGTGCCAGGCATGGTGGGCGTGCCTATGATCCCAGCACCAGTGGTAGAAACCTCTTGATGGGATAGCCATGCATGTGTCACCAGTGGTTCAAACTTCCAGGTATATGTTAAATAAATAGTAAGTATGACCAAAATATACACTGAATAGTTACATTTTAAAAATGATTACAAGCTGGGTGTGGTGGCACATTCCTGCAATCGCAGCACCTGGGAGGGTGAGGAAGGAGGATTGCTGCAAATTTGAGGCCAGTCTGAGCTCCATAGTGAGTTCCAGGCCAATCTGAATTATGTAGCAAAACCCTATCTCAAAAAAACCTAAAAAATTAAGTCAAAATAATCACAAACCAAAATAAGACAGAGTTATGTAATGTTTTTTCCTTCAAAAACAAAAGGGACAAGTAAAATATAGCCCTAAATTTCATCAACATCAAAACCTTTTCATTTCAAAGGACACCATCAAGAAAGTGAAAAAATGCCACATAAGGGATGGAACATGCAGATTATGCATCTGGTAAGACATTTAACTTGTAGTATGTTTAAAGAACCACTAAAAGCGAACAATAAAAAAGGTAACAGTAATTTAACAACATTAAACAAAAGATTTAAAGAAAATATTTCTTTGAAGAAATGTTAAATACCAAAAATATTTAACATTATTAGTTTTTAGAAAAATGAAAATCAAAATCACAGTGGGAAAGACAAATCCTCATCCACTGAGGTTGACAAAATAAAAAAAGAATACAAAGAAGTCAAATACAAGCATTGGTCCGGATGAGAAGCTAGAACACTCACACCTCATGGGATTCTAAAATGGGACAGCTGCTATGGAAAAGTTTGGCAGTTTTTAACAAATGCAAAACAGATTTATAATATGACTCAACAATTTCACTTCTAGATACAAACCCCAGAGAAATGAAAACATGTCTACACAAAACTCAGACACACATGCTCATAAGCAGCAAATTTTAATAGCTAAAAAGTAGAAACAACCCAATCTTTATAAACTGATAAACCCATTAACTGCTGGATGTGGTGGTGGTCACATACCTGTCATCCCAACACTTGGAAGGCTGAGGCAGGAAGATCACCACAAGTTCCAGGTCACTCGGGACTACACAGTGAGACCAGCCTGAACTAAAAAGCAAGGCCCTGCCTCAAAATTAAAACAAATAAAAACCCACCACATTAACAAAATATAATCTTTTTGTACAACAGAATCTTATTTAGCAATAAGAAGTAATACTGATACATATTACAAATGGAGGAAAATTGAAAACATTTTCAATTAAAAAAGCTGGCTACAAATGACAGCATATTACATGCTTTCCCTTATGTGAGATATTCAGAATGGGTAAATCTAACCAAAATATACCAGTGGCTGTCATGAGCTTGTGATGTGGGTATGTATATGTGCAAAACTACCAAGAAATAAGGAATTTCACTCTGGAGTGATAAAAAAAGTTCTAAAATCAAAATTGGGGTGGCACAGTTGAAAGCAGGGAACTATGCACCTTACAGGGACGAATGCAGTATGTAAGTTATATCTCAGCAAAGCATTGGGTAACTAAAGGCATGAATGCGGTTGGTCTTCCCATATCTTAAATAATTTCCAAATATGTAACAGTTTTTCCAAGAGCATTCCAACTTTGTTACACACTAGGGATAAAAGATGAATGATGTGGTCTATCAGTTTCAGGGAATTTCTAGATTAGCAAAGGACACTCTCTAAAGACTGGCCAAATGGATATCCACGTAGCATCCCAAAAGGAGGGTATGCAATATATTTGTTAAAAATAATTTTGAATTGTTAGTTGGAGAATATGCTTGCTGCAGTTTACAAAGTATGCACAATTAAGAAGATTTAGTAATCTTGGAGCTACAATCATCACACCCATCACTGCTATCAGGAACAAGTTTCCTGAACATCTGTAGCTTAAGGCAGAATATAGCTTGTTCTCTTATTTTGTCCCTGTCTTCCTTCCCCTTGTCTATATTCAATATCCTGTTGATCTGTGATAGTTAGGTAAAAAGTGATGGCTCCTGACTGATACTGGAAGCTCAGTGATGGCATAAATCCAGGACTTCTGGTATGTTTCTTTTATAAAATGTCCCATGAGGGAAAAAAAAGCAATAATAGCCCACTGTTTCCATGTGTCTGACACATTTCAGTAGCTCTCCTGATCTAAAACAAAACAAAACAAAAAACAAACCTTTTTTCTCTATAAGGACTCTACATGAAGCAGCCTCTGAACACACTAACAACATTCTAATGTTTTCCTTTTTAAATACCCCCTCTTTACTTTGTTCCACATGCTGCACACTTTTACTTACAAATTACGTATATGCATGCAACTAAATTTTGAAAGTGGACAGAAGAGGTAAGGATGAAAACAGAGTGCCATTCCAACCTTTTAATCTTGTCAACAACTGAGTTGAAATTTGCACATAAAATAGCCTTATCTCACGGGGCCATAATATTAAGCTGAGCTGTAAATGGCTATGGTTGACAACTTCTTCGGATAACTCACTATTGTAGTGGACTGCTGCACTGTGTTGGATTGTGTTGTCGAGTTCAAGCACCTAAGTTAGTTGAATGACAATGGAGTGCCCATCTCTGACAGGAGTAGACAAAGGAAGGGGTATAGAAAGGAAGAATCATGATGTGTGTGTATAGACAGTACAGTGGGGATAGATAATGCTGTGCTTCTACATAGTCCTATGAGAGGCAAGATTTGCACTAATGGTGGTTGGACAGGATATTATGTCAGCTTTTAGTACTATGGACAACCACTAGGAAAACAGCAAGGTAGAAAGCATTAATTATTGAATCTTTGATGTAATTCAGGTATAAAAAATAAGATACACAAACAGTTACACTCTCTTTACTGATAAGAGTCATATGCTATAATAATGTCTGTAAGTATAATATCATGTATGCACTTCTATGATACCAAAACATTATGAAAAGTTTGCAATGTATTAATTTATCAAATCCATCTTGTCAAGGTATCTTAGATATTTGTACTTTAATAAAACAAACAAAAAACTAGCCTTATCTGTAAAAGGAGGATAGCTGCTTTGTGTTATTCAAATACATTTTAGTTGAAATTATGCATTACACAAGAGCCTTTCTGTATGCTGGGTGACCGTGGTAATGCCACTTGACCTCTGTAGCCCACAAGTTGATCTTGTGGAAGGTAGGGATAATACTAGTTCCTCTGCTGTTCTGCAGGATGGTCGGAAGATTTTTAGATACATTAAAAATGTAAGACTCAGAATAGTGCCAGAAGTACATGTCAGTTATTAGTACTAATAAAACAGATGTTACTTAACTTTATTTAATATAAGATGAAATCTGCTGTGTAGCAGAGAAAATTCAGCCTTCCTCAAAACTGGCATAAAAAATTTTCAAAACTCATCTAGTCCCTGTATCCATGACTTTTAACAAGCACCTCAGTGATTATGAACCCGGGTTCAAGTTAACCTTAGAATAGAAAAGCAGATGAGCATTTCAGCAGCTGGAAACATTTAAGAAACCTTTATGCTCTTGGTATGCTTCTGTCTAGGTGTCCCCCAAAAGTCTCATGCAGTCATGAGACTTCAGGAGACTTCTAGAATTTGTGATTAATTTATGACCCAGGGCTGGGATTATGGGTGTGAGTGCTACACCCAGCCTGGGGCAGAGAGCCTGAGTGCAACGTAAGGGAGACAGACTTCCTCTCTGCTGCCATTGTTGCCGCTCCTCCTGTGCTCTTGCTCTTTGCCACTGCTGTCTACCATGGCAGAACTGCTGCCCTCTTCCATGTGTCAGTTTGCCTTGGAGTCAGCTGAGTATGGATTGAAATTTCTAGTAACTGTGAGCTAAATAAACCTTGTATTCCTCCATTTTGCCTCAACAGTGGGAGAAGAGAAACCAAGACAGAACTTGGTACCTAAGTGGTGTTGTGAATTATGAGCTTTTGGGCATGGCTTATGGGAAGAGAAGGAAATGTATAGAGATCTTGACTAAAAAGAAAAAAACACTGGAACCAGGCTGGGGAGGTTTCTTCTAGAAAGAAGGACTGTGCTGGTTGTTGGACTCTGGATGATTTGTGTTTTGGTTTGGAAGAAAGTTTGTCTGTGTTTTGTTCATGTCCTGAGACTGCCTGAGACTGAGACTGAGTGTGGCAGACTAATTAATCTGGCAAAAGAAATGTCAAAGCAGTCAAATATTGAGGGAGTGGCATGGCTATTGTTGGAATTTTTTAGTCAGATTTATGTTGAGGTTAAAGAGCAAAGATCCCACCAGGATGATTTAAAATGCTGTAAGTTTGGCTAGAAACCTGTGGAATGCAAAGATAGAGCTGACAGGGTCTCCACTGCTGAGAAGAAAAAAGAGAGTAGAAAGGATGGCCTGAGGGTACCACTGGAGGTGAAAAGTCTTTGCACCCTTTGCAGCCTCAGAATTGCAAGGGCGAGGAACTTTGCCATGAGGGGAAACCTTCAGAGCCCCATGTTCCAGAATGGCAGAAGCAGCCACAAACCTGTCATTGTCAGGTTTCACAATAACAATGGAATGGAGAATTTATTCCTTGGAATCAGGGTCACAGTACTCAGCGATCCAGGCACTCGATCCCTACAGCTAAGAGAGAAGAAAGCCTGGCTACTGCTCCAGCTGGCAGCAGACCTTGGCATTATCTATGTGGCATTGGTTTTAGGCATTTGCTGGCAGAAGCAATGCTATTGCTTCTGCAATGCTAAATAAACCTTTCCTTCCTTAATTTTGAGCATTGGGTATTTTCCTCTCTTAGTTATAAGAGAGGATAACTAAGAGGGTTTTTTTTTTTTTTTTTTTTTTTTTTTTTTTTTTTTTTTTTTTTTTTTTTTTTTTTTTTTTTTTTTTTTTTTTTTTTTTTGTGGTACCAGGGATTGCACTCAGGACCCTGTGATTGCTAGGCAAACACTTATTCTACTGAGCTATCTCCCCAGCCCACCAAGATAGTTCTTTAGATCTTTGATCCATTTTTATTTTAGTTTAGTGCATGGCACTAGACACTTTGTCTTTGGCATATGGAAAGCTAGTTTTTCCAGTACCACTTATTAAAGAGGCTATCCTTTTTCCAGTGTATATGTTTGGCCCCTATCAAAAACCAGGTGGCTGGATGCATTTGGAATTGTTTCTACACTTTCTAATTTGTTTCACTGACCCTCAGGTCTGTTTTTGCTTTTGTTGCTGCTACTGTTTCTGCAGTAACATGCTGTTTTCATCACAGTCCTACTGTAGTGTAACATCAAGTGGGGGATAATACTAACACAAATAATAAATCTGCTGGAATAAAGAATAGAACTCCTAAAGAGACAGGAGTAAGCAAAGACTTTGTGAACAAACCCCAATCACACAGAAACAACAACAGGGATTTCATCTTTTTTTTTTGGTACTGGGTATCAAACTCAAGGCCTCACACTTGCCAGGTAAGTGCTGTGCACTGAGCTACATCCCTGGCCTAGGATTTTATCTTAGTAAAAAGTTTTTGCACAGCATAAACAATCACTGAAAAAATGAAAAAACAACCTACAGAGTGGGAAAAGACTTCTGCCAATTGTTTTAGAATATACATATATCTTACTGAAAAAAAACAGACCCTCCAAATTCAAAGACCCAATCCATAAATGGGCATCTGAGATGCCCATTCTCAGAAGAAGCACAAACAGCAAATGAATATATGAGAAAATGTTCAACATCATCAGTCATTTCAGAAATGCAAATTAAGCAACACTGAGATTCCATCTCACTTCAGAAAGAACATCTATTACCAAGAAAACAGCTAATAACAAATGCTGGTAGGACTCTGGTCAAAAAAGGAACACTTCTCTATTGCTGGTGGGAATGCAGACTAGTGCAATCACTGTGGAAACCAGTATGGAGATACCTCAAAAAATCAGGTATCTTAAATACCCAGAGTAAGTGCTTGCCTGGCAAGTGCAAGGGCCTGAGTTCAATCTCCGGTTCTGCCAAAAAAAAAAAAAAATACCCAGAATAATTATAAGCATCATACACCAAGATATATGTGTGCCCACTTTTATAGCAGCAGTTTGTAATAGCCAAATCTTGGAAGTAATCTAAATGCTCATTACCTTATGAATGAATAAAAAAGACATGGCTTAAAAAAAAATACATTGTAGTATTACTGAGCCATAAAGAAGGACAAATTGAGACATTTATGACTAAGTGGATGGACTTGAAACCTTAATTCAGAAGTGAGTAAGACACACATGTAAGTATCACATTATCTCTCTGGTGTGAGAAACTGAAATTATAAATAAAAACCAAAATGTACAACAGATATTGTGAAATAGGAAGAAACTATTCAAAAGGGAGAGGGTACTAGTAAGGGAGAAGAAAGGAAAGAATGGAAAGAAAAATATGGGAAAAACAGGGTAAAATGAAAAGAGAGCTTTCCAAAAATGGAGGTGGGTTTGAAATGATGGGATTGGAATGGGAAAAAAAGAGGAATAAAGACTTATGTACAATAAATTCTGTATAATAAATGAGATCATTATGCATACCTAAACTGTACCAATAAACTTAAATAAAATTAAACATTCACAAAGGAAAATTTTATATGAAGATTATTTTCACGGACCCTAGTTTATATAAAATAACTTCGGTAGCAAGATACTCTTTACAGGATATTCTAAGCAATTTTGTGTAGAGTAAGCGCAATTATGGGTGCACTAATAAGAGCCAAGTTTTGGATCTGAAAACAGAGAATGAGTTGTATCCACTTGGGAGGTCTTACTTAGGTTGCAGAATACTTTTAAATATTGTTATGGCAGCAACATACAGTTCTATCTGCTACCTAGGAAGCATTACATGATTTATATAATAATTAATCGTAATTCCTCATAAAACAGATTTGTCTATTTTAGATCATCTACTGACCTATGAGTGAACATCTACTGAATATCTGCAGAGCTGAATTTATTCTGCAACTCACTCAAATATAATCACATGCTAAAATTGAACTATAATTTCTTAGCAAACATCCCTGTTCATATAAAATTATGAATTACCTTTAGCAATGCGTTATTCAATAAAGTGAGGAACAATCTAGATTTTTTAAAAAAAGAGAATTTGGAGCCTACCGAATGTAAGTAATGAGATAAGGTATTGTGACAGAAGAGAGGAATCCTATCAGCTCAAATGCTTGCAAAACAAACAGAATGTAGCTGCCCTGGGAATAAGACATGCTGCTTTATTCCCCATACATCCTGCTGAATACACTGGTCTGCAAGAAAATACATTATATATACCATTTAAAACAATTTCAGCAAGTTTTTCAAATACAGGAAATTTTTCTTTTTAAAAAAACAGCAAATAGATCTAGATTTTCTTTCCAAACACAGCTTCTACCTCAGTCCCAAAGCAAATATTAAAATGATTTTTGTGTTTTAATAGAACATCATTTCTTGACTTTGTCTTTCTTAAAAATATTTTTCTGATTTTATTTTTCTTTCATATATGTTTTATTTTCCCACTTATCTGAGGATAGCAGATTTATAAAATGTCAGTGTCAGAAGACCTAGGTGATTCAGAGACCTTAAGTATCACTCTAAAGACTGACCATAGGGAGTCTGTTTGCTTATTTATTTACTTAGTGGTCCTGGGGATTGAACTCAGGACCCTGCACTTGCCAGGCAAGCACTTACTCTACTGAGCTCACTCCCCGGCCCAGGAAGCATTTTCATGAAGGAGCTGTTCTTATGTCATGGATGAAGTTACTCGGTTATGCAAGACTTTAAAGAACACTTTTTTTGTACTGAACAACCATTTTTCTTGACATTTAAAAAACTCAATGCATCTATTTAAGCTTCCTTCTAAAATCTGGAATACCATGCACTATTATGTCATAATAAAAGACAAAGAACCATATGATTTTATTCATTTATTGCTATATAGACTAAACTTTTTTTTTTTTTATTTTAGGGAAGGGTCTACAGGGTGTTCAGGGTCTCACTATTACATTAGACTTCTAGTGATCCACCTGTTTACAGCCTCCCAAGAGCTAGGAGTATAGGCATGCACCACCACACCCAGTTTCAATTGCAGTCTTAGCACGCCAGGGGGGCAGGGCTGGCACAGCAGGCCCAGGGTTTGAACTCCAGCCCCCATGGCTGTTTGCAGGTGCTTTAATCTGCTGAGCTATTTGGCCAGCCCTCATATTAAAACTTAATTAAAGAAATATATTTTTTTTCTTTAGACTCCAACTAAATCTAAATCAAGAAATGAGTGTTATGTACAACCTGATACACCTGAAAGACGCTAACTTTTCTAAAGAAATGAAGAAGAATAAAGCAGTCAGAACTAAAGGTGTCTCAATGTCATTCCTCTTACATTTGGTTGAAAACTGGTCAAGATTTCTATGAAAAGAGGAGGGACAAGGAGCTGGGGAGATGGCTCAGTGGAATAAGTGCTTTCCTGGCAAGTGTAAGAGCCTGAGTTCAAATCCCTGGTTCTGTAAAAAAAAAAAAAAAAAAAAAGAAAAGAAAAAAAAAAAGAGGAGGGACAGGGTAATATGTATTCAGTGTCAGGCAGAAGGTCACTAAGTGAAAACAGCACAGTGAATAAGGCTGCAGAATACCTGTCTGTCATGAAGGAGCTTGAGGCTAACTCTATTAAAAAGGACTATTAGGGTACAGGACGACAAATAAAAGAACGTTTAAGCATCTTCATACAACTTTGAAAAAAAATCTTCCAGCAATCCACGTAAATAGCACACCACCCATAGCATTCTCTTCCTCATGTTCAGTATTTGTTTTCTAGATTTATGGGGAATATCTGGTTTCCATGGTACTTTTTCTGTTCTAAGTGACAAGACAAAACTTTTAAAATATGCTTATGAAACATGTGTATCTATTCCTTGGAAGTTACAAGCTTGTTTCTTTCATACTTTGACATTTCATTATTTTCTTTGTTCTTTAGTTCTTTGTAGGTTAAATAATTTGTTTATGGGGCTGGGGAGATGGCTCAGTGGAATAAGCGCTTCCCTGGCAAGTGCAAGGGCCTGAGTTCAATCCCCAATTCCGCCAAAAATAAATAAATAAGTAAAGAGTTTGTCCTTTTATGTTTTATGCTAATCTTTTCTCAGGGTAGTGTTTGCTTCATGTGTGTATGTATGTGTGTGTATACAAGTGTATATATATATATATATATATATATATATATATATATATATACATATACATATACATATATATACACACATACTTTAAAACAAATTTAAAAATTCTATGCTGATAGTTTATCAATATTCTGAAGGATGATTTCTTAATCCTTTAAAGATTAGTAAGACATCCATTTACATAATAGAAATATTTGTCACTGTTTTACCCTTTTTTAAAAAAGGTTTTATTTTTTGTTTTGATATTTAAAATCTGTTTGTCAGTGAGGATTTGATTTTCATGTGTGATGCAGATGTACACTGACTGCATTTTTCAGTTAACTCACAGTTAACATAGGACAATTATCTTTTCCCACTGATTGAGCTACCTTTATAAAACTTGCATCACACCATATAGTTGAACTTTATAATGTTTAAATACCTGCTAAGACAAAACTAGGTTATTATTATTTCCCTCTCTCACTGGCTATTCTGTAGAAACGTAAAGAAAGCTGAAGTAGTTCCTATATAGATAACCAGCTTTTCTACAAGGATCCCTGAGGAATTTTTTTTAAACCTTCTGATCCCTCCTTTAAAAACACCAATCAACCATGTGCATAACCTATCTCATATTCATCTCTTAAAAACTAAACTTTATCATTGGTAATATGTATCAGGTACCTGTAAAGATTTTTACATACAGGATCTTGTTGAATATTAATAGGATCCTGATTTTATAAATGAGAAAAATTTGGCTTAATTTATCCAGAGTCACAAGACAGTCATAATCTGGAGCCTGCTAAATCTTATTTCTGGTATACTAAAGGATTCCTGTTATGTAGTCTACTGAACTGAAATAGAATCTTTTGTTTCTAGCTTTACATTTTTTGGCTGTGAAGGTAATTTACTCCTGAGACACTCAACATTGCTGATTATTCCTTTTAATTAAACAATGTTAATTTGGGTAATACTTTTTCTTATATTCTGCTGACTTTTTATCTCTTGCACTAGCTAGTTTATATATAAAGTTAGCTCAAGAACTCAGGCTTGATCCCCAGAAATGCATGCTGGGCTGGTTCTGACCCAGACGTGCTGAGCTGGCCACCAAAATCAGGCACTGTGGCACATGCCTATAATGCCAGAGCTGGGAGGTTGAAACAGGAGGATCAATGAGTCCGACCTGCATAGTGAGACCCTGTACCAAATGCATGAAATTAAATAAATTAATAAACAAACAAACATACTGTGACAGTTTCAAGTCTTTGTTTCACTATCTGCATCTTTGTTGAAGAATTTTCAGTGTGCACAAATTCACTGATCTGAAAAGAACCTTGATGAGGCAGTTCAGGGCAGGAGCTCAGAGCATCTTGACTTTGGTGTTTTCCAGGTAATGGGAATGTTGCACTGTAGCATCTGAACATTTCAGCCTCCTGCTGAGCTACTGGAAAAAGAAATCCAAAATTAGTTCATATTATCACATTAAAAGCATAATAGAATAATTAAGCCATGAAATTGCAGCATTCAACAATTGATCAGAAATTGCATAACTTATATACTGGGTTAGAAGAAGACAACATGGCTGGAAAAATATGAAATTGTTATTTACTATAAAACCAAAAGGGAAGAAATATAAAATTTCACCATTTCATGTCAGACAGTATTATATTTTAGCCATACAGATTTAAAGAGTAGTCTAATTTTACATATCTGTATAGAGAAAACATAATAAAAAAATTCAAGGCCTAACAGAAATTAAGAGAAATGATAAACATTAAAGATTCACAAAACCATCTTCCTAAAACTGTTCTTACATTTCCATATCTCTTCTAATCTTTGTGCATACAAATTTTACATACAATATAATGTAATTCAACATTTTATAATTTAAACATATTTACCATATTTCTACAATGATATAATTACCATTCTAAAATGCATTATAATATCTCATCTAATAAAGTAAAATAATTTAAAATGCATTTTCTCATTAGCACTTAGCAGGATCATGTCTTTTAAGAACAATGCTGGAGAGGTAACTCTGTGCAAAGGCCCTTGATACTGGGAAATTCTCAATGTTGTGAGAAGAAGGGAAGAAGGGAGGGAAGAAGGATGGAAGCAGGGAAAAACTGAAAGAAATAAAGGAGGGAGAGAGAAAGGAAGGAAGCCAGGAAATAAGGAAAGAAGGAAGGAAGTCTTTAATTATGTATTCTTAAAAATGCTAAGCCCTTCTGAACATGACCTAAAAAGAAGAAATCTCAAAATATGGAATCAATCAATGTGACCCTTCAGAGATTCTGTGGAAATTATAGGCAGAAATGGGTGTGGGGGATATAAATGTTTCTAAAAAGGAGATTTATTACTTTGATCAGATGCTTCATTAAAGAGTTACATGAGCCAGAAAAGATTAAGAACTGAAATTACCCTTTGGACAAATAGGACAGACTTTGCTACAAGAACACTTAAGAGTCTTCACTGAAGTAAACAAATACTACCACAATAAAAATTAAAATGCAAATAACAGGCAACAGAATTATAATATTTATGGCCAAAATGAAATAAATTAGTGTAAAAGACAATAGAAAACAAAAACAAACCAAAAAACCCCACAGCCTTTCTAGGGATGGAACTTATAGCTCAGCAGTACAGCACCTGCCTCTCAAGCAAGATCCTGAGCTTGATTCCTGTCACCTCGCCCGCTCACAAAGAAAAAAACAACCCAGTTCTTTCTTTCTAAGAAATGCTAATGTGCATGTAATACTAAGACTTGGTTGAGAAACGAAGCACATAGGGGACAGGGAACATAATCGCAGGAGGTACTCACTCTCAGGTCCTCAGCCCACATCTGGATAAAAGCTCTGAATGGAATGTAAAATACAAGTGGTAGGATATGAGGTCAATATACAAAAGTAAGTAATGCTATTGGCATAAAGGTAAACAAAGATCTACATAACATGATAGAAAAGAGAGCATGTCTAAACAAGGTGTAAAGACAACTCGGTAAAGCAAGATCAACCTTTTCAATACACTATATGGGAAGAGCTGGATTTACATATGTAAAAAAATGAATTTTGACCCAACTTCATACCATGCACAAAAAAATCCTCAACATGAATCACATATGTAAATGTAAAACCTAAAATTTTAAAACACCTAGAGTTAAATGCAGAAAAAATTTTTATGAGCCTGGATTAAACCAAGATTTCTTATATTAAACACTAAAATCCATGAAAAATCGATAATACGGACTTCAAAATTCTAAATATCTATTCTTTAAACTGTCAAGACAATTAGAAGACAGGCCAGAGATTGTTGGGGAGGGTAACAGCTAATAAACCATATTATCAGATATAAAACTAGCATGCAGAACTCTCAAACTGTAAGTAAAATATTAGAAAAACTACTAAGCAAAATAAAAATTTGGCAAAAGATCTGGACAGACACTATCCTGAAGATGCTATCAGGATGATAAACAGGCATTCAAAAAGGATAATCAACACCACTAGTCATAGGGGCAAGTAAACTAAAACTGCATAAAAGGAGCACTACTCCTTTTTAAGAAATTTAAGACTGGTCATTTCACACTTGTCTAGCACAGAGGGATACTTGCACATTTCTACATTACTGATGGGAATGTAACAGTATGTCTACTTTATACATCTGACTTCATATTGTTAAGAATTTATCTAAGGGAAATGAAAGTTATGCTTTAGAAAGTCTTGTATATGAATTCTTAGCAGCTTTATTTTCAATAACTAAAGACTGGATACGAACTAAATGTCTATCAATAAAAGAAAAAAATCAACAAACTTGGGTGTATCCACACATTGAAACTACAGTCAGCAATAAACACTAGACAGATATACTGTAACATATGATTCTCAAAGTATTTATGATGAAAGAATGGAGCAAAAGAACACATGGCCTATTGTTCGGTTTATATGTAATTCTAGAATATACAAAATCATTGATAGTGGTTGTTGAGAGGTACAGGAAGATACTAGGGTATAATTTAAAGGCATACAAACTAATGAAAAATATACAAATTAGAAAGTGATTGTTTTCAGTGGAGGGGGTTATAAAACTGTCCCATTTTCCCCTTATACCTTATCTTTTCTTCCTTAAGAGAATTCAAAGTACTAAAAAAAAGAAAAAAAAAGATATACAATTTCACTAAACAAAATAATAGGAATTTGACAATGTTTGTTATAGTCCATAATATTGTCTTTAAATTAGTTGCTTAGGTTACCAGATATAAGCATGTAAAATTAATAAAAAAAAGTTTTAAGAAATTGAAAAGGAGAAGAAAAAATTTAAGTATTAACTGCTGCTTTTGCCTTATCAAACTTAGTTTCATCAACCAGGATTCTAAAGTAAATATTAAAACATTTGGTTTCAGGCTTTGTTCTTTATGTTCACAGAATATCGGACTATCACAGATGGGTCCTCTGAAGGAAGAGCAGCCCACTAATATCTAGTGATTCTTTCCCTCACACTGGATGGTAGAACCAGAGGACACACAGGAGGACCTGCTGACGAGCCTCTCTTCAGTACCAGCTACTGTTCTTAAATGCAAGCATGGCCACTTTTTATAGATTTTTATGGGTCTATTATTTTTTTAGTGTATACTTTGGATTGTTCCTGGAACAATACAACAGAAACTTTAAAGCTGTAAAGAATAAGTGCATACAGTGTTCTCTGGATTGGAATTTGGAAGGTTTACTACTAGAGTGGATGGCGTAGGTGTTAAGTCAACATATACTGGTGTATTTCATATTCTTTGCTTTTTAAAACTGTCCTTGCAATATGTAACAGTTTTTTTCCTGCTATGAGGGGAAAGAAAAGCTGCATATAATTATTTAATACCATTTTAACTTCCCATATTCTCTGAGATTTTGAACTTAGCAACCATGATTTTACTTTTACCCATAAGCTAGTGAGCATGCAAAAAAAATGAGCTATAAGCATACACAGCTAAAAATAAAGGTTTGCAGAATTTTAATATTTTTCAGATATTAAAAGATAGCTCAGCGGTCTAAAGCACCTCTCAGGGACCGCAGTTCGATCCCCAGCACTACATGCCATGCCAGCCCCTCCCCCTAGGGCGGGCTGAGCTGACCTCCCCCCCGCAAAAAAAGAATCCGTGATATGTAGCGAGACACTGTAATTAATAAATGAATTTAAAATATATATATATTTTTTTCAGCTTATTCTTTTTGTTAAACTGTATTTTCTAAATGTTAAAATATGCTAAATATGATTCATTTTAATTTTTAAAAATAGGTTTTAAGAAATAAAAGGCACTGCCTAAAATTATGCTTTTTACAATTTTCCATGTAGATATTAAGATGTCTGTCATAAATGATTAATATAACTTAAATGTTATATTAAATGATTAATATAACTTAAATGAGTGGATAACAAAAATTAAATACAAACAATCACAAGTGCTTATTTCTGTTGTCTGATGGAAATATTTATTCTTATTTTAAAGAGAAAAAAACATAGGGCCAGCCAAATAGCTCAGCGGATTAAAGCACCTTCAAGCAGGTACAGGGGTCAGGGGTTCAATCTCCGGGCCTGCCATGCCGGCCCCAACCCCTAGGTGCACTGAGATGGCAATTAAGACTGGACGTGTTGGTGTGTGCCTGTAATCCCAGCTCTTGGGAGGCTGTAAACAGGCAGATCACTACAAGTCTAATCTAGTAGTGAGACCCTGAACACCTTGTAGACCCTTTCCTAAATTACCAAAAAAAAAAAAAAAAAAAAAAAAAAAAAAAAAAAAAAAAAAAAAAAAAAAAAAAAAAAAAAAAAAAAAAAAAAAAAAAAAAAAAAAAAAAAAAAAAAAAAAAAAAAAAAAAAAAAAAAAAAAAAAAAAAAAAAAAAAAAAAAAAAAAAAAAAAAAAAAAAAAAAAAAAAGAGAGAGAGAGAGAAACAAAAAAAAGACATAAAACAACAAAAAAGAATAAAAATAGAGAATTTCAAAAAAACAGGAAATTGACAATGGTTGTTATATTATATCTTGTTATTTTCAAAGTAGGAATTTTTGATACAAAACCACCTGACTCTATTTCTAGGACTCAGATTAACACTCTATTGTATCCTTAGCACCTTTAACTCTATGCAGACAGCTTTAAGAAGTTCTGCAGGAAAATTCACAAAACCTAGTTTCAAAACAGAAGCTGCTCTTTCTTCCTCCCCCTCCACAAATGTATATATCAATCCATCTGTATAAGACACATACTTTCCGATTGTAAATTTGGTTTAACAGCTGACTTCTGATACTCCTTCAAACTATATGTGTTTCATATTTCAAAAACACTTTTATACCATTTCCTGTTCTCTGTGCCAATTAGTACGTTTAAAACTTAGTTCTGACCTAGCCTGGTATGGTTAAATCACAATTTTACCAGTCTTATCCTCACCTTTTCATCACTCATCTCTGGTAGGCTATTTGGAAATCTAAATTTCATACAGTTGAAATATTCCTAAAATGTGTGCATAACTCATGCTCTGATTTATGTAATAAACAGATAAAGTAGCTTTTGTGTATTTTATGGCCTTAGCCAATTGTAAAAAATAATGTCATTTTCTCAGGAGATTTTTTTCTTTTGAGGAGGAAGACTGGAGGAAATAAGATATGCCAATCCACTGCTCTGCATTTGAAGCAGACACAGGTTTGCTATCACTGAAATTTATGTGTACTTATGTTACTGACATTTTAGTACAGTGCCAACTAAAATCACAACATATTCAGATTTCCCTTTGGTCAACATTTAATTATTTTCTTCAAGACTCATTATTACATATTGGTCTGTTATTGTGCAGAGCAGTTCCTTCACAGGACTAATTCTTTCACTCATACATTACCACATTCCAAGTTATGGTAAGATTACTGTAAACTTGTAGTTCTATTTCTCTGCTTTCCCAGGGTATAGCATTTGTGCAGCATCCTGTTCCTCTTCATCTGATATTTTCCTCTTGCAAAGGATGCTCAAGAATGTATGGTTTTTGTTGTATTTTACCTGACCTGAAATATTCTTGCTTCCGTTAATCTTAAAATACTAGGAGAACAGATCTAAAATGTTCTACTAAATAACACTTAATTTTGGAACATTTTGGCTTAAAACTGTGTTATTTCCTTTATGTATTTAATTTTTATGTTATGGTGCTGGGAACCGAACCCAGTAGCACATGTATGCCAGGCCAGGTCTTTGCCCTTCTACTCTGTGCTCCGCGCCTCTTTGCTATACTTTACATATCAGGTTGAACTTGTATTACTAAAAACTTGTTCAAATAACTGTTGAAGAATGTGCAGCAGCTTCAAGTTTTTAGCATCATCTGGTAAATCCATACTGAGACATCAAAATATAGTAAATATCTGCAAATCCCCTGCAGTAATACTGCTTCTCTTGGTTTCCTACTCTGTAATTAATCATCACACATCATGTTTTTCAGCTGAAAGTATGTGACACACATACTGCTACAGAAAAATAAGTGATATTTCTATACTTCAGCCTGGTTCATGAACTAAAAATACCCAACTTTCATGTATATAGTTTCATGTATTATAGTTTCATTGTATTCTTCGATAAAATAGAGATAGAGTAGCATGTTTTTAGAGCTAGAAAAGCATATTCAGAAAAGCTAAACTACTTGACATGGATCAGACTCAGTGCAACACTCTTCAGTCAAGACTCCAGCACTGCAACTTCTATTTCAGTCATGCCTGCTACACTGTTATCTACATCACACTATTCTTCTTTTCTGAAACATCAATATCATCATTAAACAAAAAGGCCTCGGTGGAATTCAGCGCTCTGGCTTATGCTTCATGCCATTGTTTTGAAGGCATTTTGTATATATCTTCTGTCATTTGAACGGTATGAACTTTCAAACCAGACCAAGTATTATGTGCAAGATATTAAAGCAGAAACTTCAGGATGACTATGAAGTAGTTTTAGCATATCTTAAATTGTGGCAGCTCTCTTAATTTCTCCTAGTGGATAAAAATCAGTATGCAAAAGTCTGCTCCACAATCAGCTACATTTGTTAAAATATAGGTATGAGAATTACAATATGAGTTTGCTTTTGAATGATTTATTATCAGTATTACAAGAGCATCACCATTCATAATGAACTGCAGATGTTAAATTTAATTCAGGTAATTATACTGCAGTAAGAATTATAAAAGAAATTACATTAAAAGTTAATGCTATATAATAAAGAAAATTCTTATTTTATACTATATGGAGAATATAATGACTTGGCTAATGATTTTACAAAATAAACTTAAGAGTCTGTTAAGCATAAGACTAAAAATATAAACACAATTCTCTATCAGAATACCTAGCTGCCATTTTTTTGGTCTTAAATTTTGACACTGGCGACTGAACCCAGGGTCTTGTGTATGCTAATGATGCACTTTACCACTAAGCTACATACATCCAGCCCCTTAGCTACTGTCTCAGTTTACTTCATGATATATGCAATGAACACTAAGCAGCTGTGATAGAGAGCTTTATATATTAAGAGTATGGGTTTTATTTATTTACTTGTTTTTTTTTTTTGTGGAACTGGGGATTGAACTCGGGCCCTTGCATTTGCCAGGCAAGTGCTTATTCTACTGAGTTATCTCCCCAGCCCATGTATGGGTTTTAAAATCAGCCTGGAATCAAACAGTTTTACTATCAACTATGTCACCTTAGGCAAATTACTTCCCTTTCCCTGTGCTGCAGTTTCATGTATAACAGTATCTACTCAAAGTGTTTTAGGAGGACTGTATGAGAAAATACCCATAAGAATGGCAGACACATAGTAAATGCTTCATAAATGTCAACTACTAAATTTTTAACTGATGATACCGTTCATTCTATTTTTTAAATAAAAGTTATGGCAACTCTTCAAGGGTGATTATAATTCTTAATGCAAACATTCATCATGTATTAGTAACATATGTCAGGTACTATGTTAAGTGCAGGACATTAAAAGCACCACAATCAATGAGCAAGTTATAAAACAAGATTTATAAGTATATTAAGGTACATGTTACCCTCACCTCTGGTAAAACATGTCACAGATTGGGAAAAGAGTTATAATGACAATCTAGGTAGTCATTAAACAATACAAATTATATGGATAAAATCATGCAGTGGCCTAAATTATCTTTTAATTTTGGCTAAAATTCTTTCAGAGGTTTAGTCAACTATTTATCACAAAGGTTAGAAAAAAAGATAGTTTTTTGAGTCTGATTCCTGCGTTTCATAAGCCAGTTCTTGCTACACAATAAGTAGTCAATAAAGATTTGTCCTGCCTAAGAAAATATGAAAAATAATGGAGCTAACAGCAGTTCAGAGGAGACAATGCCACCTACTGAGAAAATAGCCTCATTACCTGGTAATACCACTGTTGAATACCTAGATCTTACTTTTTGTTTTCTATTGTTTCTAATGTCTCATCTATTATTTTTCCATTTTCTTAAAAAATAATGCTAAGAATTTCCCAAGTTAAAACTTGATCCTACTTAAAATACTACATGTGTATTCACTATATGTCAATATTCAGGGTAGGTACTGGTAACAAAAATGGATGTCTCCATCTTTGCTTCCTATAAAGTATAAAAACACAGACACTGGATATAGGAGTACATACCTATGATCTAGCACTCTAGAAGACTGAGGCAGAAGGATCACAAATTTGAGCCTAACTAGGGCCATTTTGTAACTTAGTAAAACCCTATCTTAAAGTGAAAAATAAAAGAAAGAATGAAGATGTAGCTCAATCTGAAGGCCCTGGGTTCAGTTCCCAGTATTGCAAAAGGAAGTTGGATTACTAGCTCCTCAAAAACAAATGTTTCAGGAAACAGGCTTATATTACAGTTTAGTCCATCAAACAATGGCACAGGTTGCAAAATTTAAGCACTGGCTCCAATTACATATAGATAACAACAGCATCTATGTGATAAAATTATTGTGAAGACTTGAATAATGTGTGTGTGTGTATATATATATATATATATATATATATATATATACACATATATATATGTATAGTGCATGCAGAAGGTGTTATAATTATTAATAAATGTAGAATAGCATCCTAGAGACTCATGGAGACAGATATTGATTAATATCAAACATTAATTACTAAAGCCTAGCTTCATAAAATTTATTCAGCAGCAGTTTCTCCAACTAGTACGTTTTTATTATGGGAATCCTAAAAGTACATTATTTGTGGTAGTCTATGACTAAATTTTGTATTGCTAGATGATTAACCTTTTCAACACCAGGCAAATAAAACTGCCTTCTGAAAGTAGAAATCATATTTCTTACCAAAAAAAGCAAAAAGCCAGTAGAATGAAAGACACAGGAGACCACAACCTGAACATGTGCTTAACAGAGAAAGATGCTTGCTGACTCTTCACAGATTTTGCTAGAACTGAAAGATGGATGATACATTTAGCTACCAATGTGGTCTCATTCGTAACTTAACTTACAAAAAAATGAGCTGTGCTCCTTTTTCCTTGAAAATGATCAGAATCACTTAACTGTTCTGTGTCTTTTAAATTTTATACCAATAACATTTCATGTAAATCCACATGTAAACTTCACTTTCAGAAAGAATTTTTTGGGCAAAATATTCTTACATTAAAAAATAAAATGTAAGACATATATATGATGGATTAAAAATAATTTTCCCATGACAAAATTTAAAGACTATTTGAATTGAGGATCCTGACCTGTAACAGATAAAATATTTCAGAGTCTTAAACAATTTTTCATTTCTTATGAATCTATACCATTCACAAGAACTGTGCTAACTCTTAGATGGTTCAAGGTTACTTAACTTCTTTCTAGGTTTCCTCTTTTTAAAAATAGGCAGCAAAGAATAGGGAAAGTGTGTTGAAATATTTTGAGTTTTAATTTGTTTGTAAAGGAACACTAGTATATAAAAATTACTAAATTCAGAGAATTCTAAATGCACTGCAAAAATAATTTAAATTTCATGTGCATGATTTAAACATTTTAATTTCTAAAATGCTCATTGTAATCATTCCTCTACATTAAAACAATGTGAATACAAAATGTTAACTTTTTAAAAAACGTTTTTAACTTTATGTACTTGTCTTATACTACAATGAACTGAATGTCATTCATTTTATGTTGCTTGTTTTAATATAGACTTATTTGCCTACAAAGCACTTTTACTGTGACTGTCTCATAGTACCTTCTCCAATACCCTTGCAGGGAGGGTAGGTAATAGTAGTAGCTCGGAGATGAAGCTTCAGAAAAGGCAACAACTTATGTAAAGTCATTGAAGTAACAGAACAAGCACGTAAGCCCTACATTAATGGATTGCTAAAATACTTTGTATTTTCTGTTGTACTTCTGGGATAGACTTCTTTGACTACTACCTCCTATCTAAAAACTAAATTGGTATATCTAACTACATTGGGCTAATATAATGATAAAATCCATGGGCTGGCCAAGATAGCTCATCAGTCTAAAACACTTGCTTAGGCAAGCTTAGGCAGGTGCAGGGGTCTGTGTTTCACATCCCTGGCACATGATGCGCAGGGGCAGGCTGAGTCGGCAAAAAAAAAAAAAAATCCTCAGGACTGAGGTAGCTTGTCTGCTTTAGACACTGAGGCCTAGTCTGGTTAAGGTCAGCTAGTAGTCGTTAGGCAACTTAGTGTCATGTGTTACTAACTTTGCAGAAGTATAAATAAAGAACCATTTTGTTATATATATATATATATATATATATATATATATATATATATATGTTCATTGAAAAGAAAGGTTTATACTATATTGTTTAAAGAGATATCATGCCTGCATCTTGTCTTCTGAATAACTACTATGAAGACAACAATATGCAGTGTATTAATTGTTACTATCCTACTAACCTGTTTTGAAACTATTTCATTACTATTTCGTCTTTTTTCTCATTAAAATGAATAAAAAATAAAAAAAAATATTGTTTTGTCAATGACAAAAACAAACTGCTCAAAGAAAAAGAGATTAGTAGTGAAAATTTCAAAAGCCTCAAAAAAGCAAATTAGAAATTAAATGGAGACTGTTACAAAAACCTCTTAAGAGTCTGAGAAAATAACTGTGCTGACTATTTAGAACTAGACATCAGGTTTACTCACTGAATGAGTTGAGAAATTCATTTACCTTTTCTGAATATCAGACCATTTTTGTTAATATGAATAGTAAATATAAATCATATTTACCTGTTCACAATTTTAGTACTTTCATCTTAGTACTTTCTAAATTTACATATGAATTACATACATATCTTCTCTATAAAGTTCTTTAGAATAAGATAAATCTTAATGTTTTGCATTTTCTTTCTTTGTGGGAACTGGGAATTGAACTCATGACTATGTGTCTGCCAAGCAGGCACTGCACCACTGAGCTATATCCCAGGTCCATGCTGTGCATTATTTTTAAAGCCAATTCACTGAAACACAGAATATAATTCACTGTATGATAAAAAAATTTCAGGATTAAAAATTATCTAGTAACCTAGCACTTACCACAGCATTAACCAACTCAGTTAAACTTAACTTTTTATGCACTATTAAAGCACTTCATCCAAACAGCTGAAGATTAAATATTACCTATATATTTACTTGCATCATTATATAAATATACAAGTATGTATGCTACCCTAGCTTATAAAAATATAACACTCTAAACAAATCAAAGAAAAAAAATAACTTTAGTATAAAAAATTAATACATGAAGAAAATAACTACAACTTTGAGAAAGCACTGTGTTGCAATGCAGAACTAGGAAATGCTAATTTCATGATAAAAATTAGAGAAATACATAAAAATAACAAATTAAAATAATTCTTAGTATGCTACTTCAAAGTTTCACTTTTCTTATACATACGATAGTGTGATTTTGATTTTAAGGCTGAAAAAGAGAATAGATTTCTAAATAAGACTTTTTTTTTCTTTGGTAGAACTGGGAATTGAACTCAGGCCCTGGCAAGTGCTTATTCTATTGAGCCATCTTCCCAGCCCCTCTAATCAGATCTTGTTTACACTACTAATTTTTTGTATTAAAAACTTTCAACCAGAACTTACAAAAAGCTTAATGAAAAGATTCAATATGCAACTAAAAATGTTAAACATATATCTTATGAGTTATTTATCTTTTAAATTCAGTTAATATAGTCTCAAATGATTTTAGGTAAATTTAATTCATTTAAATGTTGATAAAGTAATTCTGTGATTTTAACATAAGACTATAATTGTTAGGTGCACTTATACAACATTTAAATTCCACACTAATCTCATAAAATGCAAATGATATCATTATAATAGAATCTAGTTAATCTTCCTGGGTCTAATAGTATAATCAAGAGAGTCTGTTGGTTCAAAAGATAAGTAGATTTCATACAGCTAATGATTTCTGGTGCAGAATAAATGTAAAAATTACACTAAATATTCTGATCAATCATAGCACTTACCACTGAAATCATAAATATAAAGAAGAATTGGCTCATTCTGCCCAAACGCACAAAATGCAGCCATATTTTCAAAAGGATGGTAAGAAATGTCTCGAATAGGTGACTTGAATGGCAGGTCAGAATACACTGCTACTTGTTCCCCTAAATAAAAAAGAGATTCAATAATTTCTACTGTATCAGGCATTTCTCTTTATAAGATTATTCTGCAAACTTACTGAAATATGTATAATAATAATGATGTTTATATTACTTGCATGAAACCTCAAAATATAATTGGACACACTGTTAAATAGTAGTCATTATTTTGCATTCTGTTCCTTTTTGTACTTCTCAATTCAATCTTTTAAATAAGGCTATCAAGGCACAAAGCAACATGCTTAGAAGGAAGTGCACAGATACATGGCTATGTGATCTGAAAGAGCTAGCAACCTATAATCAACAAAGAACTCTGGGGAAAACAAGGGAAGGAATTAACAAACCTCAAAACTGAAGAAACTGTCCAGTTGAAGGATTAATAGGGATTATGTTCTTAAATATTTTTCCCCACAGGCTGTTTGAGGTTTCATCTACTAAAAAGATATTTACAATTATGGCAAAAAGATGCCTAAAGCAGGGCTGGGGAGATGGCACAGTAGAATAAGCACCTCTCTCACAAGGGCCTGAGTTCAATCCCTGGTTCCATAAATAAATAAATAAATAAATAAATAAATAAATAAATAAATAAATAAATAAATAAATGCCTAAAGCAGAAGTTAGTAGTATCTAGGACAATCACTGAGAAGTCAAAAAGCAAGGAGATCCATTTATTAAAGGAAGACAGCAATACCTATATTCTGTATATGGCAAAGCATGGTATAGGAAAAAAAATAAACTTGTTAAAAATGCCTATATAGTGCTGGGGAGATAGCTCGGTGGTCTAAGTGCCTGCTTGGAAAGTACAAGGACCTGGGTTTCATCCCCAGTACCACATGCTGTGCTAGCTGCAAGCCAAGCCATCCACCAAAACTAGGCATGGTGGTGCATGCCTGTAATCCCAGCACTGGGGAGGCTGACACAGGAGGATGACTAGGAGTCTGAGCTGTGTATCAAAACCCTATACCAAAAGAGAGAGAGAGACAGAGAGATAGAGAGAGATTTTATTATTTTTTTTAAAGATTTTTAAAAAATGCTTATGTAGTTTTACTTTTTCCCTTGAAAAGTGAACAATAGGAACAAGTCAACTTGGTTTAACTGTTTATTTGAAAATATCTCAAGTATAATAGTTTAGGTTATTATTATTATTTTTTTGTCAGAACAGGGATTGAACTCAGGCCCTTGTGCTTGCCAGGGAAGCGCTTATTCCACTGAGCCATCTCCCTGGCCCTGTAGTTTAGGTTATTGCTAAGTAAGTTTTAGACATCAAAAACTCACAGGAATATTTTTATTATTAAAGAATATACATAGTAAATATTTATCTACCTAGTTACAATTCAGCCTATATTTTGTATTTGGTACTAATCTTTATTAAGTTCCTATGAATAGCAGTATCTCATAAGCAAGAATAATTATAATGTGAAATTTAAATCTACAATGAAAGCAATACAGTACAAAATTTAAGTTTAGACAGTAGCTGACTTTCACTAAAGGCTTTCCTGAAAATATAGTCAGAAACTTGAAATCAGAGCTTTTAAAAAAATTACTGTATAAAATGATAGTTTTCACATTTCTTGAAACTTCCCATCACCACCCCGGAAAAACTCACCTGTTTCTGGGTTCCAGACATACACTCTGCCATCCTCACTCCCTGCAAAGAGGTAAGTCCCACAAGGTGTCAAAGTACTGTGAATCTTTTCCCGATAATTGGCTGCACCTAGAAATTTCCTTGCTGCCAATCTATAAACAGAAACAAATTATAGACATACACACACACACACACAGACACACACACACACACACATATATTTTACAAATGTAAACTGCCTTAAAGACTTGTGGTAGAAAAATTTTTCTTTTAAATATTTACTTTGTAACAGCAAACAAGTTTTAAAAAAATCTGTCAAATGGTAGAATGCTCTGATTCATACAGCATAAAAATAGACCTCATATGACATAGACATTCTAGAAGAGTGATGATGAACCTCTTAAGAATTTTTTTTTTTTTCTTTTTATGAATTTAGGACAGGGTCTATAGTGTGTACAGAGTCTCACTACATAGATCCGATTCAGTGATTCTCCTGTTCTCAGCCTCACAAGCGCTGGGATTACAGTGTGCACCATCACGCTGTCTCAATTGTCATCTCAGTGCACCTCGGGGACAAGGCTAGCACTGCATGCCGGGGATTGAACCCCAGCTGCTGCACTCCATAGAAGCAGGCACTTTAGTCCACTGAGCTATATGTTCAGCCCTAGAGTTTTCAATGATGACAGACAGTCTAACTGTGACATACGTGTCATAGGTTCACACCACTGTTCTACAATGAAGAGCTGGTCTCAGTGCCCAGGGAGCTTAGAATTTTGCAGAAAAGAGAAGAAATATATCAATATAAAAACCAGAATGTTGATGTAGAAAGCACCACACAAGAGCAGTAAGAGTAATTTTCTGATTTAGGAAAGACATTAATTTTAGTTAAGAAGACAGAGACTATTTTATGAAGGTAGCATCTGAGTTGATTTCTAAAACATAGCAAGACTTTTTATGCTATGTTTTCTTTTATATAGTGGATTTTATAAAATCAAACAAATACTTGATTCTTGAAGGAACAGTAGATAAAGTGTTACTAAATAATCTATTGACTAGGATATACAAGCAGATAGCTTCACTTATGGACTTAGTGGAAGAGAGATGGGGTTAGACACTGTGGAGCCTACTCTTTTCACTCAAGAATGGATGATGAGTAGCTGACCTCCATGGCAGAAAATACAGATCCTTCATTATCACTGTAATGGGCATGTATTATTGCCTAAAAGAATCTTACTTATTTATTTTATTTTTTAGGAGAATACAAATTAGATTTAAAAAAAATTACAAGGGATTTTCACTTAACAAATTATATATATATATATATATATATATACACACATATATATATGTATATATATGTGTATATATATATATTTCCACTATTTTATAATTACTTTCTCAACTTAAATTTCTAGACCTGTAGTTTCTGGTCAAGCATTTCTAGAATCCTTGCTATGTGCTTCACAATTATAAGCACTGTACACATACTAATTATTTATTCCTCCACAAAACCACTGAATATTGTACATTATTTCTCAAACCAGGTACTGAGAAGTTAATCAGATAATAAGGGTGAAAAAGGTACTGTCTGACTCCTTAGGCCCAGGCATGATACTTTACTTAAAAGGAGAATGAATCAAACTCCTCAGCCTCACTTTCTACTTTAGTTCTAATTTCTATTTCTAAAAATTCTTTCTCAGTATTCCAAGAGACCTATGCTCATATAGACTAAATTTTCTTTTCTTTTTTTTTTTTCTCTTTTGTGGTACCAGAGATTGAACTCAAGACCCTGTGCTTGCCAAGCAAGTGCTTATTCTATTGAGCTATATTCCTGGCCCTAAACTAACTTTTCTGCCTTGGACATACATTATCTCATCTCTATATTTGATTTTGTTATCACTATACTGAAAAGTTCTATATTCTCTAAATTCTGTCCATTTTTCAAGACTGACCTCAAATGCCAGCCTCTCAATAAATGGTCTTTAATAAAAGATTATATTAGTTGTCAGCATTATTGTTGCTGTGAAGAACATCTTTTTATTATATATTTATCTTTATTTACAAAAGCATACTAATGCTTTTTATCTGCCAAGCATGACATGAATGCTATATATAGAAGAAAGAATAAGCAGATGCCAATCCTTGAAGATCTCATATTTTAGTCTAACTGAATGTTTCCAGTGTTACTCTGGAGGTGTACCACTAGACCCTAAAGTCTTCACAGGATAATCCTGCTACCATTCTGCCACTGTTCCCATGTCAGCAACTTAGACTGTTCTATGTAAACATTAAAAGGCTTAATGGCCAGTGCTAAGAAGGTATTTGCAGAATCAAACTAATATAAATTATCACATTTTCTTTTTCTAAATAGATTAAGAAAATCTAATAGAAGACTTTTCTCTCTACCTTGTTTTATAGCAACTCTATTAGAAGTCCAGGCTGAGTTTTTCAGAATTCTGCTCTGCTTTTTATATTAAAGATATTTCCCCACATTTGTCTTTATTTGGGAAGAGAGGAAAAACACATAAACTAATCAGAATCCATCTCCTTCAGTCCTTATTTTATCATAACATACACTATACTGTCACCATGGAGCTAAGCATCTCTCACTGTCAGAGGTAGTTTTTGTTTGTAATTGGTAGTGATTTCTTTTTACCTTAGCAATGATTTCTTTGGGTATTGCACAAAAAGCTCAGGCCACAAAATATCAGGCAAATGAATATATTTCAGTCTTCGAGCTGTTCACATAATTCTTCCTGTGGGGTCTTTTCCAATGAGTTCTAGGATGCTTATTAGCATCTCTGATCTTTACCAATCAGATAACAGAAGCAACACCAAAAATATCTCCAGGCACTGCCAGATTCTCCTACAGGGCAAAATTGCCCAGTTAAGAATCTCTGTTGCATTTTATAAATATAAATTCATTCATTATTTATTCCATGAGTACTTATCTGTAATAATAACATATACTTACATTCGGAGATCCATAATTCTCAAAGTGCTGTCTTTGGTATGGATTAACAAACGTTTTCCATTGGGGTGGACTTCCAAATAACTTATTGGAATCCCCTTAAATTCAGCTTCTTTAATTTCCTAAAATGGTAAGAAATATCACAAAATACTATACAGAAACGTGTCTAACGCTATAAATTTTTTGAGTACAAAATTAATTTTAAAATGCCACTTTCTATTATATAGAGTGCTTTAAAACTTTTTACAAAAGGATTTCCAGAAACTTGCTTAGGCTGATAAACTGTATTTTTATACTATGTAATGCTCATTATAGTTATTTACTTTTGTAATTATTTATTTTCCCAAAATATAGTTGACTCCCTAAACACTTCATACACATCTTCTAACACTACAATTTCTGTTAGTGTCATATAAAAAACTTCCAGTCTTTATAAATCTAAAAGCTAAGTGTAGAATTAATTTTCAAGTTCTATCCAGCCTCAGACGCTTTTCATACACTTCCATTTGTCTTAGGTATGCCTGTTTTATTCGGAAATAGTTTAAATTATAATTTAGGTGAGTGTTTTCTTTCATTCCATTTGTTATTTGGGGCAGCCATAGAAAATGACTAACTAATAATGTTAGGAAAGACTAACCCTCAGGAAGAGCTTGCATGAACAAGCCATGCATATGGGCTGGGGAGATGGTTCAGTGGAATAAATGCTTCCCTGCAAGCACAAGGGCCTGAGTTTGATCCCTGGTTCCAAAAAAAAAAAAGAATCCCCTGAACAAAAGGGGCAGTGCTTTTGGGGTCAGGGAGATAGCTCAGTAAAATAAGTGCTTGCCTGGCAAGTGCAAGGGCCTTAGTTCAATCCCTGGTTCTACCAAAAAAAAAAAAAAAAAAAAAAAAAAAAAAAAAAAAAAAAAAAAAAAAAAAAAAAAAAAAAAAAAAAAAAAAAAAAAAAAAAAAAAAAAAAAAAAAAAAAAAAAAAAAAAAAAAAAAAAAGTAAAGAAAAACAAGCCATGCACAAGAACTTCCTTTATACCGTACATCACACACTAAAATCAACTCTAAAGGACAAACGATCTATAGGCCAGAAACTATAAAACTCCCAAAAGAGAATATGATGGAAAAGCTTCTCAATATTGGCTCTGGCATTTTTTTTTTCTGAAAACTATCTTTGCTATTTATTGCATCCTGGCCTGGAACTCTTCACCCTTGCAACCACTGGGATTGCAGGCGAGCACCACCACACCTTGTTTACCCTAGCAATGATTTGAATATTGAATCAAAAACTCTGGCCACAAAAACAACAATAAATAAATGAGACTAAATCAAATTAAAAATCTGCTTTTTATACAATCGAACAACAATATTAAATGGCAGTTTATATGCTGGGAAAAATTATTTACAAACCATGTTTTCTAAGGGGTTAATATCCAAAATTTATAAAGAACTCACAGGACTCAGTAATGGAAAAGCAAATAACAGAAATTAAAAATGAGTAAAGAGCTGAATAAACAAAACTCCACAGAAGTATAGGCGAAGATGCTCAACAACTTTTAAACATCAGAGAAATGGAAATGACAATTATTTGAGATTACACTTTATATATATTAAGTCAAGACAATAATCAAGAAGTCCAAAGATAACCAGTGTTGTTAAAGATGTAGAGAAAAAGCAAGTCTTCTACCTTGCTACTGGGAATGTAGAATGGAAAAGCCACTGTGGAATAGTATGGGGACTTCTAAGGAAGTTAAAAATATAACTACCACATGACCCAGAAATCTCCCTTCTGTGCAAATACCAAAGGAAACAAAATCGCCACCTTATAAAGACGTCTGCATTCCTATGCTTACCACAGTATTATTCACAAAAGCCAAGATATGGAAACAACCTAAAAGTCCAGCAACAGATAGATGGATAAACATTCACACACACACATACACACACACACTATTCATCCCTAAAAAATAATTAAGATCTTGCTATTTGCAAGAATGTAAATAAGCCTGAAGATACTATACTAAGTAAAACAAGTCAAAGAAAAATACTACAAAGTATCACATAATCTCACTTACATGTGGAATCTAAAAAATATGTAAAACATCAAACATACATTGAAATACTGAGACTGGTGAGTGGGGCATGGGGAGATTTAGGCTCGGGGTGCATGAGCTAACATGAGGTGCTCTGCTCATCAGCAGCTCAGCCCTGCCACTAATGAGTGATTTCTCTTTTTGTAAAAGTCATAGAAAATAGTGAAACACTGAGATAACAGATGGGGATTTTAGTGGCTAAATTTACAGCAAATCTCAGATGGGGAGGCACAGGTGATTAACTGAAACAGATATAAACATGCAAAATAAAAAAAAAAGCCTGCAGAACAACTATATGATATAAATGTGAGAAAGCTTGACACATATAGCATTTGTATTATATGGTGATTTCTTCATATTCTTCTTTAGCACATTCATGTTCAAACTAAAAAATCCCTTGTTTTGAAGAAAAAGTACAGCTGCTTAAGTGTATATGGAATAGCACATGAATATTTAATCCTTAAGGGACAGATGAATGTAACTTAGCAATCCCTACCTTGCTGACTACATATAGCCTTCAATTTGACACAAAACATTTGCTATTAAAAGACACTCCAGCTCATTTCTTAAATATTTATTTTTGATGATTAAGGTAAAGACCAAGCTGTGGATTTTCAACTTCATATATAAAGGTTAAAAAAGGCACACATTTTATAACAAATGACCAATTCTGCATTCTACATAAAAAAGCTTGAAATTGGTGTCTTTAGGGACTTGCCAGTCCCTTTGATATGTAAGTAATTAGAAAGTTCTTTTGAGAGTATATGAAATTAGGCTAAATGATGAATCTCAAAACATCCTTAATTTGATAGATAAGAATAATTACAAATAGAGAGACTGGGCATGGTGGTGTGCACCTGTAATCCCAGCTCTTGGGAGGCTGTAAACAGGTGGATCACTATGAGTCCGATCTAGTAGTGAGACCCTGAACATCCTGTAGACCCTTCCCTAAAATACAAAAAAAAATAATAATAATTACAAATAGAACACAGTTTTTAATATACATCTCATAAACAAAAAATTTAACTAATTCATGCAAATTCTTTTTTTTTTCTTCATTTTAATGTATTTGGTACAGGGTCTCACTACCTAGACTGGACTCCTAGTGATCCTCCTGTTTTCAGCCTCCCAAGAGCTGGGATTACAGGTGCACGCCACCATGTCCAGTCTCTCTATTTGTAATTATTCTTATCTATCAAATTAATGATGTTTTGAGATTCATCATTTAGCCTAATTTCATACACTCTCAAAAGAACTTTCTAATTACTTACATATCAAAGGGATTGGCAAGTCCCTAAAGACACCAATTTCAAGCTTTTGTATGTAGAATGCAGAATTGGTCATTTCCCCAGCACTGGGATTACAGACATGCATCACCACGCCTAGACTCAGTCCCTGGCTCAGTACACCTAGGGGTGGGGCTGGTGCCGCATGTGGGATTCGGATGAAAACAGGTGGATCAGCAAACCCTGGTTGCTGTGCTTGCCAACGCAGGCGCTTATTCTTCTGTGCTATCTCACTGGCCCATGCAAGCTCCTTTTTGCACAGGGTAACTTTATTTTTAATCAAAGGAGGACAGCTACTGTCATAAGCTAGTATATAAAACTCATAAACAAGCATATAACATGGTAGGAAGAAATTACATCAATTTATGTAAAATAAACTCAAAGTCCGGTCTGATAGCTCAGAGGACTAAAGCCGAGGATAGGGTTTGATCACCAGTGTGCCATGTCGCCCTACCCCGAGGGGGCCAGGCACTGAGATGGCGATTGAGACTGGACATGGTGGCATATTCCTGTAATTGCAGCACTTGAGAGGCTGAAAACATAGGAGTCTGATTTGTGTAGTAGAACCCTGTACATCCTGTACTGAATGCATAAAAATAAAATAAACTCAAGTTGTTGATTCTTTTATATTTTTAACTAAAAAATAAAAAACATACACCCACAAAATTGCTTGCAGGGAACCTCATCATAATTACCTGATGACAAAAGACAGCACTGCTGATGAGCACTGAGCATGCTGTTTAGAGAGATGTTACTGGACCAACAAAAGAACAATATAGTAAAAACTACAAGTTGTTACTTGCACATGGTAATGTAGTGTTAGACGCACCTCACTTTGCCATAAACTCAGCTAATGCCAGGGTGCACACTGGGGCTCAAAAGACCTAAGGTGGGCTTGGAAGAATGCCTCCTCAGTAGCACAGACTAGCCACAGTAAGGCCCTAGTGTGATTTTCATATACATGCACACACATGTGCACAGACCCCCAACACACAACAAAAAAGACAATATACAGTTTTTTAAAGGACTGAAAGCGAACTCACCAAAATGAAAATCTTCACTAAGTTGTCATAAATCAGCCATCAGGCAGACTCTAACAGTTGATTAAGTACAACTGACATTTAGGGACTGAGAAAAATTCAATTGTTTTTAAAAGACAGAATGGAATGTCCTTCACATCTTAAAGTCAAGTGGTGGGATTGTTTTCTAATTTCCTTACTAAATCCAAAGCTATAAAATATGATTTCCTACCTTATTTACAGTCCAGTGGTTTACTGAGTTCTGCAGATCTTTAACATTGACATACGTATTCCACACAATAATCACTCCTGTGAAGTCTCCTGAATACATGTGATGACCTATTTAAAAAAGTAAAATTACTCAGAAACATCACATATTAGCAACAAGTAATAAGTTGAAGGAACCATAACATCCTAACACTGTCAAAGAAATGGACTGCTATTACAAGTAATTTTAGTTCAAAAATCAAAAAGCAAAATAACTCGTCCTAATCCCAATCATCATTAGATGTGCACTTTTCTCTTTTAAATTGCCCTTAATGACATGGTTCCCTTTGTCACTTGCTTGAATTTGAATACAAGAGCAAATGAGTATCTCAGTACATGTGTATAAGGCTCCAAAACCAAAACCAAATTACTTGAATTATTCAACATGAATATGTAATTCCTCATCTTTACCACTGATATATTGTCTTATATTCTTAGAAAATACCTATATTCTAAAATATACTGTTAACATAATACTTGAGAACTGAAAAACCTCAGTAAATGACAGAGAGTGAATAAGATAATAACAAGTGTAAAAAGCGTAACACAATTCTTCTGAGTTAAAGTACCATAAAGCTGAGTGGAACCGCAGGAACCCATCATCAAGTTCAACTTCACAGCCACTCAAGAACATCTTCATCTTATCTACCATTACTGACAGACAACTGCTCAGTGACTAAACTTAATATTTTACAAAACAGCTTATTTAACTGCTGAATCACTCCATGTATCAAAATGCTGCTTCTGATTCTGAGCAAAGAAAGGTCTGTCTTCAGCTTTGGCCCTATCTCTATCTCCTAGAGCAACATGGGCCAATTTCCCTTTTTCTCAATTTTGCATATCTTATGAACATATATTCTAAAAGTTATTTTTTTATAAAATGAGCTACTTCCATTAGGAGAGTTTTCAGACACCTTTCTATTCAGAGCCTTTCAAAATTTATTAACATCCCTACAGATGAAATGAGTACATGAGCAATATTATCACTTTGATCTGGATCTTATTTATTGCTATAGCCTAAATGCCTAGTTTTTGAAATTTAAAGTGATTAAGCAATACAATAAAAATTTTATTTATTCATCCAATAAAACAATCTAAATTTTATATCTTTAAACATATCCATATTATTTATATACTAAAAGAACCCTTTAATTAACTAATTTTTCCTTCTATATGTCTGTGTACTTTCTTAAAACTTCTATTGCTATATTTCACATATATATCTGCAACATTCTTTGGGGATTTTTTCACCCCTTTTATCTATTTCTTGATTTCAAAGATCCCTAAAAATAACTACTAAGAAGATAATTATCAATCTAAATAAATATAGTTATAAAATTTGATATATGACACTGTTAAAGCAAAGAGTAACAATTTAAGTGTTTAAAAGTTAACTTTAAAATTACAAACAACTTCCTCAGTGACCTATGAAATAAGAATAAACCAAAATATTCACAAATAATTATCAATTCTGTAACATCCCTCTTAAGGTTCAATAACTACTAATGAAATAAAAAAATGAATTCTTCATGCAACTAGTCTTTATTTGCAACATATTCTCTGCCATACCTTCAGCATCAAAACAGAGAGAATTGATGAAACTCTTGTGAGCATCAAACTGGTGGAGCAAAACAGCAGCACTTTCTCTCATCTCAACTTTCCATATCCGTATCACAGAATCGTAGCACCCTGTAACCACGAGCTCTCTTATAGCTGGATGGAATTTAGCCGTGTAAACAAAAGCAGGATGAGGCAAAACTCTCAAAGTATTTGTATTATTTATTTCATTTTTCCATATCCTGGAAAAGGATTAAAAAGTTACATATTGCTTCTAAAAGGCAGAACTGTAACTGTTTTTTAATAAGAACCAACCTGTCCATCAGACACTATACTAATGGTAAACTAATATTACAAAGAAATTATGATGATTATTGAGCATATATCTATTAGTTGTGTTCTACTCTATAAAACTAAAAATCATACTTTAGACATACCTACTTTTTAAATCTATGAGGAAAAAATAAATGACATCTCATAGATTGTATATATATTACTTCTGCAAATTGCTTAAGAGTAGAGTTTTACAGCCTGGAACACTGCATTAACTTTTTAAAAAACTTATTTATGTATTTAATTTGATACAAGGTCTCACTACGCAGCTCGGATCTGTAGTGATCCTCCTGTCTCATCCGGCCCAGCACCGGGATGACAGGGCACGCACACCACATCCGGTTTCCACGCTTTGCATATGGTAGGAGGAACCGAACCCTAGTCCTTGTGCTTGCCCAGCAGGCTCAGAGACCACCGAGCTATCTCCCCAGCCTCTTCATTAACTTTTATATTTGTAATTTTAAAGCTCACATAACAAACATAAATATCTCAAATACTTAAAAATTATACTGAAATAATTCTGAATCCTTGAGTAAAATAAGATTAAAACAATCATATTTTCATAGAAAAAGACTATTCTAAATTAACCATTTCCTTTCTGTTTAATGTTCTCATTATATTTTTCTCTAATGGTTGATTAATAAAATAACTTCTAAGATTATAACTGCTATAGTCTAGACCAAAGAGTAAATTCCAAGAGGTAAACTATTTTTAGATATTTCAAATTTCTTTTTCTTTTTTCTTGCAGAAGCAGGGATTGAACTTAGGCCCTTTGCACTTATTCCACTGAGCCATTTCCCAGGCCCCTGAGATCACTTTCGTAGATCTCTTTTGTATGATTTTCCATGGGAACACAGTTGTTGTTCTCAATTTTTTTAATAATAAATGTTTATTGAAAAACAAGTGCCACCAGATCCCAACCCCCACAGATAGCCAATAGTGAGAACAGGATCCTTGTTATCAATAGTTTATGTTTTAGGAAACATCTCAAGTGTTAAATAAATAACCTCATCTCACAGTGTTAATCAAACAATTTAAAATATGATTTTTTTTTTAAAGAGCAGAATTTATGTACTGGGGGAACGAAAGCTTCTGATAGAGGGACAGAAAAGGACCTGAGTGGGTTGCCAAGGAAATTGTCTTTTCTAGGATTTTTATAGAAAAAAACTATGAGGTGGGTCTAAACTGGGAAATACGGGAACTCAAAAGATGGGCAATAGGTGGGACAAAACTGTGCTCCAACAAGATTACTAGTATAATTGCTCAGTAAAACTGATTAAATCAGGATCGAATGGGAAAGCAAGTCACATAGCCAGTGGGCTTGAATAGAGAACAGGTGCTTTTCCTATGGGGGGTTAGATTAGTAGCCCTTCCTGGCTTTTTCATGGTGATTGATACCTATTTAGAATATCAATTCCTGATGTCTACACTTAGGTAGGTGTGTGGTTGCATTTGTTTAATCTTTTGTCTCCAAGCCCACAGGGAGGTGCCTGTCTCTTTGAAATATGATCATTTAAAGATAGGAGCATCAGAAATGCTCTTTGGTAATTAATAAGAGATACTTGAGAAAAATGCTTTCAAGAAAAAAAGTTATAGTGCTATTCAATTAGTCTACATATTTATGGGGATCACTTCATAGAAAAAACATAACTGAAGCATAAAGGTATTTGTAGCATTTCATATTTTCTTAGACTTCGCTGATATTAAGAAACTATACACAACAGGAACGCTATTATAGAGCTCACTAACCTGGCAGTGCCATCAGATGATGAAGTGAGGATGTAATGATCATCTTTGGACCAGGAAAGGTCATAAATGATATTGAGGTGGCCACACAACTCTCTCATGAAACGTCCAGAAGGAATTTCATATACTAATAAAAATATTTAGAAATCAGTAGGTTTCTAGATAAAGGATCCATTAACTTATAATTGCATACTTGATAATAACTTACACATAAATTAAGCACTATGAAAATTATGAGATATTTCCACTATAAACACAGCTTAAATCTACTTAATAATAGTTTTTTATTTGTTTAGGAAAAAGAAGTTACAACATTTTATAATATCCTAAAATTTCATAATGTGCTATAATATGCTGCCAATTATGCTTATCTCTTCAAAGCAATCCTCCATGAATCTTTGATAATCAATTTATTAGTCAATAATAAGTAGCATCACACTGTAATTCATTTCAAATGCTGTACAACTTTGTATTTTATGAAGTGTTATTTCACTTGAAAATCAACTAAATGCTCACCAAAACTGTAATTATTTGAAATGATTAGAAATTTAAACTTGGTTACTGTCAGAAAAAAAAATTCAATACAAAATGACAGAAAGAGGTGGTTAGAGCTTTTGAATTAGATAAACAAGGTGCTATGCTGTTACAGGTTTCACACACAAATACGTAACACAGAAACAGTGTCCAAGTATCTACCTCCATCTAGTGGTAAAACCAAGTACTCATTAGCTACAATACTAAGAAGATCTAAAAAACAGAGTAACTGGACCTTGGAAAAATCTGCTTCTCCATCAAAGCAACAAGAACGGCAGCAAAAATTCTCTTAACATGTCTCAGAATTCTGGAAGTTAAGCACAACTTGTAAGACTGATAAGTATTTAGCCAAGAAAAAAAACGGATTTCAGTAAGAACTCTGAGCTTCAGCATCTTGAACTTATTCCATTTCCCTCTCTTGAATTCTAAAACAGCCTTAAAAACTGGTGAATGACAGGAGCCTAACAGTCACTGGAGTTTGTAGAACAGACCTGCAGATCTCTAAAGTGTTTGACAGTCTGGCAGCTCCACGAGAGTTTCCATGCTGAGGGCCTGCCTTTACCAGACCTGGTTCAGGATACACTTTATACAAGCAACACAACCCTAGAGTGCATGCTGAAACAGAGGCACCATTCCACACTACAGCTGCCTTGGGTGGTAACATCACTTGGGGCTAAGAGGTTCACTACAAAATTTAAAGTAAAAAACCTGGGAACAAGATGGTCCTACAGGACCTTCAAAAGCTCCAAAATAGTGTGTTTCTAAGAATCTAAAGGATTCCCATGCACATATATAACAAAAGGTCTGTGTGCATGGCCAAGCAAAACCTAACAGGTTTTATCTCTCCCTCCAGCTGACTGAGGAGACTCTGAACAAACAGGAAGTAAAGGCAAGTGTTTAATTGCCTGCTGAAACTCTGAAAGCCAGACACATATAGTCCCTGGAAAACAACAGCAGATCTATGAAATCAAAAGTATTTCACAAAAATCTGTCTATGCCATCAACTGACAACCCGAGTAGAGACTGCACTGACAACTACGCTACAAAGAACAAAGACTTCACAGAATTATCCCCAAAAAGTCACTAAATAAACAGCAACAATTACTAATCCTGGGTGGATGAGAGGGGTCAAAAAGAGAAACCTGACTTCCACAGCTGCTTCACTGGCTTATTTAAATAACCCAGTTTTCAACATAAAATCAAGCGACATGGAAAAAGCCAGCAGAAGTATGATCTGTAAAAAGGGAAAAAATGCAGTTAATAGAAACTCTCCATACAGAAACTGAGGAAGCCTATGCATGGGTCTTTTCCAACAAATTTTAAATTCATTCTTACAAACATGTTCAAAGATCTAAAAGAAGAGCAAATCTGAAGAATTAAACTACAAATTATTTCTCATCAAAAATGTACCAGTAATGAAAGACAAAAAGGACCAAAGAAAAATTGTAGATTTAAAAAGTGCAGTCACTGAAATGACTGACTAGAGGAGCTCCAGGGTACAAGCGGGAGGGATAATTCCTGAACTTGGTGAGAGCTCAGCTGAACCTATCTAACGTGAACAACCGGAAAGAGTGAGGAGATCATCAAGTCCACAAATGCAGGCACGATGCAGTCACAGGAGAATAGAGAGAAAGGGGCAATCAAAAATATGAAGAAACTTCAAGTGAATCAACCCTGAACTTGTGAGAAATACTAATCTGAACAGTAACAAACTAAACAAGTTCCAAGTTAGACACAACACAATAAGCCTAGTCATAAGCTACAGATGAAGATTCCATCTTTTGATTTTTGTGATTTGAGCAATATATACATCTAAATCCACATCATGCTGAACAATTAAGCATAACAAGTTTATCACAAAGATGTAAAACACATAAATCAGAATAAAAATAATTCTTTCATTAATCACAAGAAAGAAATCACTACTACAGCATTAGCATTTTGGAGCTTTTTTCACAAAAATCTCCCTCTAAGAGCTGGGCATGGTGGTGCACACCTGTAATCCCAGCACTCAGGAGGCAGAGGCAGGAGGATTGTTGTGAGTTTGAGACCAGCCTGAGCTACAAAGTGAGCCTAAGGCCAGCCTGAACTGCGTAGTGAGACACGCAGTTTTGTCTCAAAAAGACAAAAAAAAAAAAAAATCTCCCTCTACACATATGTTTTTGGTGAATTTCAGAATAGCATAATGATTAATCAAGCTGCATAATTAATTTTATATTTTAAAAACCTATTATTATTTTATGGGGAGGAATATTAATTTAATAAATGTCGGTGAACTCAATTAAGAATCCCTGCTGAAAAAAAGTGAATTACTATATGGTGTGATCAAAATATACATTAAATATTTATAAATTTAAAAAATTACCGTGAAAGACACATGGTCATTACTTGAACACACATTAATGTGAACAGTTAACAAATTGTTCTTGCCATTTCTGAAGCACTTTCAGAAGTCTTCTTTTGCGTCCTTAGGAGGCATGATCAAAAATCCAGGGAATGCTGCTGCTGTGTGCCATCCAATGTAAAGGCAGGCTCACAGAAATATAGTAGTGTGTCCTCCTCTACCTTATTTCTCAATGGTTACAGTATAAAAAAAACTGTTTCTTTACGTAAGGAGATCTGTTTTCTTTAATGTGCTAGAACTAAAGATTACTCAAGATTTCAATGAATTTTTAAACCAGATAATGTCCATTACACAGAGGTCAGTCAGATTATACAGTTAGGGCTATTTCTCACACATAATTGGGTATCCATCCCGGCTGGCACAGGCTGCTGCTAATATTCTTCCACTGTGGGAGAAATCAAGACAAAAACATCCTCGTTCCCCCGCACTTAGTGAGAAGAGGTGCTTGTTTGGGATACGGCAAGCCTAAAAAACATGTATTTTAAAAATATAAATTAAGAAACATTAAAATACAAAGGCTACTTGCTAATCTCAATTACTATAGTAGGTTTTTAAAACTACTATGATATTCTTTTACTGTGATGCAAGAAGTAATAAAATATCCTAAATTACTTTCTAAATAGAATTAGTTTTCATAAGATTAAGCAAATCTGTTCTTTGCTTCTAATATTTATTTCACCTAAAATATGACTAGAAAGAATCTAATACTGAACCTGTCACTGCCAGACTGCTTGTGTACTGCCACAAGAAAGTGTATCACAATCTTATTCCTTGACAGCAATGTCAGTTATTTTGCTCAGATGACAAACTTGTTTTAAAAATGTAAATGTCCTACATGCCCTAGCCTAAGCCTAGAAAGCATGAATGTTCAGCACTCTTTTTGTCTCTTAAAATAACCGCCTTTTACGTCTCTTTCTAAAATATATAGCAGTCACCCCGTATCTGCAGTTTTGCTTTTCATCGATTCTGATTATTATGGTCAAGTGTGGTCTGAAAATATTAAGTGGAAGAAAATTCAAGAAATAAGGGATTATCTCTCTTCTTTCAGGATATCCCCATGGTACACAACACCCATGCATTAGTCACTGAATGGCTGCGCTGGCTATGAGATCCACTATCATGCTATCTTAGTACTGGTGCTCACGTTCATGGTTCCAAAGAACAAGTAGCGTTGGCAATTCCCATATAACAACAACAAAATTAGCTGTTGAACTGTTTCCTACAGGTGAAAAGGTAAAGGTTCAGACTTAAGAAAAAAAAATCATATGCTGAGCTTATTAAGATCAACAGTAAGAATGAATTTCAAAGAAGAAAAAAATGTTTGTGCTAATTTTGCAGTCATACTTCAAATGCCAAGTTATGGCCAGCCTGAGTGATGAATGCTTAAAGTACAGAAGACATTAAATTTGTAGGCAGAAAACATGAACAAAAAATGTGTTCCAACTGACATGTTGCATCAAAAAGCATGGAGCCTACACAAATTTAGTAAGAGATCTCCTAAAAATAAATGACACTAAACCATTTACTACAAAGAGATGGTTACATAGAATCTAATTTATTTCTTTATTTTGCAGTACCAAGGATTGAACTCAGGACCCTGTGCTTGCCAGGCAAGCATTTATTCTACTGAGATATCTCCCCAGCCCTAGAATATAATTTAAAGATTAAACTTTATCATAATTATGTCTGTAGGAAGAAAGTCTATGAAGAGCTCAGTACTGTCTATGGTTTTGGGCATCTACTAGAGGTCCAGGAACACATCTCCTGTGGATAAGAAGATTACTGCATATTACAAATAACCATCCCATATTTGCCTCTCATTCATTAAATGTATTAATATTTTATAATAATTTCTTTACTTTTATTATCTGTAACCAGACAAAATTAAAATATTCTGAGTAATAATATCGACTGTCAAAAATACTATTTACTTTTGTTTTTCCTAATTCTACCTTTTCTAATCTTCAGTGGCCCTTCTTTATATTTAGAAAGTTGGATTAATCATGTATTGGGCCCTTACTGTATGCCATGAATACTGTACCTTATTACAGTTGGCTCTGAATATGTTATTGTAACCTTCTGAGTAACTATCTTTACCTAAGAATAATCATTATTAGCTAAATATGGCTAATAAGGATTGTTCCAAGGGTCAAACCCAGCTTAATGAGCCTTGTCAACTACTGTTACACTAAACTAGACCGGTATTAATTTTTTGACAAACAGCATCAAGATTTTGCAGCTCAGAAGCAACATTATGACATACTGGGCATATGAAAAATTTAATAGACATCTTTTACATGTCAATAATGTACCAGACATCACAATGCCCATCCCTTTCTTCTCTCCTCTGACCAGATGATGAAGAAAAGGGAGAGGAAGATAAAAAGACAAAAAGTGAGGGAGACATCAAGAGGCTTTGGAACTGTGCATTACTACTCCTAGAATGCAGCTGAGGTAAGTCAACCAGGCTACAATTACAGAAGCTACTATCCTGTTACCTGTATTCTCATAGTTGGACACTGTGTCCTTACCCAGAATAAGCACTCAGTGAATATTAGAAAATAGTAATAAAAGTCTTCAAGCGCTCTGAATATCACCCCTACCACACTCTCTTTACTACTTTTTCAGTTACTAAGCCATGCAGGGTCTTACTTTCTAACCCTCATGTTCATCTCCTACTCTTTCATTTTCAAATTTAGATCATCATCACTTCATATATTGTGATCAAATGCCATCTATACATTATTCTTAATTGTAATGTACCTTATTTCAGAATCCACCATGTCATTCCCAGGATTAATTTATATTAAAATAAGATTGTTATTAATGTTTCTCTTATTCAAACCTACCATCATTTCTCACACTCTATACAATCAAGTAGAAAGCTCCACACATTCCATAATGTGAACTTCATCAGTCACACTATATCTCCTGTAACCTGTGGTTTCTATTAGCCAAGTGTCAGATGGCTTAATGCACACAAATGCTGTTCACACATTTGTGACTAGACCTCCATGTGAAATGCCCTTCTCAGCTCTAAGCTGGCCATCTTAGTTCATCACAAGCTCCACCAACACACCAAATACATTTACTTTTCCACTTTTTTTTTAATCTTCACTTTCTAATTCTAAAACTCCTTTAGTTTCAGGATACTTCAGTCAAAAAATACTTGAGGAGTTAAAAAGTTTTTGTTATGGGGCTATATTGATGGATTTTTTGAAATTAGATATTAAAATTGAAATTTAAAAATATTAAAAAGAACTAGCAAATCCATTGTTAATACAATGTTTTTATGAAAAATAACAAAATATATGTTTTTTATTTTATTTTTTAAATGAATTTAGGACAGGATCTACACAGTGTACAGTGTCTTACTACATAGATTAGATTTGTAGTGATCTTCCTGTTTTCAGCCTCCCACGCACTGGGATTCCAGGTGTATGCCACCATGCCCAGTCTCAATTGCCTTCTCAGCAGGCCCTGGGGGTGGGCCATAGCAGGCACTTTAGTCTGCTGAGCTATCTGGCAGCCCTCTAAAATATATATTTTTAAAACTCTCCTTAATCTGAATTAAGAAAAGCAGATTTTCAGGACTATTGCATTCACTCTTTTCATGCTTCACATGTCATTTGACCTCTAGAAAATCTATAGTATATGCTTGTGAAAGTAAAAAAGAACTAAAAATAAGTTAGCATCACTATGAAAAGAGACAGATTTCAAGAAATCCCTGAAAGGACCTCAGAATCCCAAGAGAATCCAAACCATACTTTGTGAACTACTAATTCATATAACTACATTCATAGCTATTTTTTGCTTCAAGACTTCACCTGCCAAGCAGCCCAGGGCCTCCTTTCTTCTTTCCCTAGCTAACGAGGAAGGTTTCCCGAGCATCATTTAAGCGTTGGTCTCTCCATAATACAAGCTGTGTATCTCTTATGTAAAATCCTTTGGACCAGAAGCATTTCACATTTTTTAGTTATCTGGGGCTTTGGAATATTGGCTGAGCATCTTTAATCTGAAAATCCAAAATCTAAAATACTCCAAAATCTGAAGCTTTTGAAGAATTTTGGAATTTATATTTCAAGATTAGAGATGCTCAACTTGTACAATGTTTGAAGTATTCCCACACCAATAAAGTCATTTTAAAATCTATCTGTAAAACTGGTCTCATAAAAAAAGACAAACATGATGCAAAACACAAAAAGTGAAGAGGTCTAGAGAAGTCATTTTCTTACTTCTATATTAGATATTTGGATAAATTAAATTTTAGATAAATTGTATTTAGTTTTATACCAAATATCATTTGGTGTTTGTATGCTTCTTTTTTAAAGTGTTTAGTACAGGTCTATAGGGTCTCACAACACTGATCAAATTATAGTGATCCTCATGTTTTCAGCCTCGCAAGCGTTGGAATTACAGGCGCGTGCCACTATGCCCAGTCTCAGTTGTGGCCTCAGCATGGGTCAGGAGGGGGTCCAAAACAACACATTGGGGATTGAACTGGTGTTTGTGTTCTTATGGGAAACAAAAATTTCTAAAACTGACTGCTAATGTTTTTCTACCATTGCAAAAAAGCTAAGTAAGAAAACTTTTGTACAAGCTTAAATGCTACTCAAATTGTGAAAGAAACATATGCAAATATATTATCTCCATCAAGATGTAATTCAGGAAGAAAGCAGGGGTTGTAAAAAAATTCATGAATTCATAAAGATTAGGAGATACAACTCTTACACATGCATTAAAAATCTATCGCTTGTGACCATATGTAAATCTAAGATTTATAAGGGAGTAAATATCTAAATGAATATAGCAGTACTAAACACTTCACCTGTCCAGGTAGTCGTTTCCACTCTACTATTTCCTTTGAGTCTTCTAACCCAGGCTCTGTGTCTACTGATCTTGACTCGTGCTGATTTTCATAATGTACTGGTTTATCTTTTTCTTCCTGAAGGGCCATCATAGAGCAGCAAGATAGCTTTATCTAAATATACAGAAAAAATAAGACAATGTATATCATGGTCACCTTTTTGTCTTGCTTAATATGTAGTACTTTTAAAATAACACGATATATTTTATCAAAACATGATTCAGAAAAAATCTTGTTTTTAATTTATACATGATTCTATATAAAATAAAAGCAACTTGAAAGCATAGTCCTACAATCAAAAAGTGTTATTGTATGGATAACAGATCTCAGTGATTACACAAAATGACTAATTTTTTTTGCCATACTGAGAATCGAACACAGGACCTTGCACTTGCCAGGCAGTGCTTATGCCACTGAGCTATCTCCCCAGCCCACAAAGTAATTTTAATAGCTCTATCCCTTTCTTTCTGCTTCTTTATCAATATTTATCTGATGATATGCCTTGACCCTCTTATAATATATGCTATACGACTTAAAAAATAAAAAAAGCTAATACCATAAAAATCTGACATTTTTAAAATCCTCATTTCTTATTTTTATAACTCAATTCACACCAAGGCAAACCAGCCCTGTGGTGACAAGACATAATGTCAGCTGCAGAATCTGTAAGTGATCTGAAAGATTAATATAACAAAAATGAGACAACGCAAATAGTTCTCAGTTTAGGACTAAGTCTTTGTTAAGACCAATTATATTAATCTTTAGAAAACAGCACTAAAAATACTATTATCAGAATACTTCTATTGTGAAATATGTAAATCAGAGGTCTGTAAACTATAGCTAACATACCTAGTCTGGTTTACTGCCTGCTACTGTAAATTGTTTATTTACTTCTTTGCAGTACTGATGAGTGAGCCCAGGGACTTTGGCCTTCACCCTGAGCCACATCCTCAGCCCTTCTGTTTATTTTTTAAAATTCTGAGATAGGCTCTCACTAAGTTACTAAATTGTTAAGGTTTGGCTCAGATTTACAATGCTTGGCTCAGCCTCTCAGAGTGCTGGGATTGTAAGCACACATTACCACACTTGCCTGTAAATAGTTTTGGGGGACATATCATAACTTCATTTAGTTAGTGTCTACGTATATATATATATTTTGTCTACATATATTTATATAGCTACTTTCAAAATATTCACAAGTCATCCTTTTACCTTCACATATTTATTTATTGATTGATTGATTGATTGATTGTCTTTTTGAGAGAGGGTCTCACTTGGCAGTTTAGTCTGGCCTTCAGCTCACTTTGTAGCTCAGGCTGGTTTTGAACTCCAAACAATCCTCCTGCCTAGTCCCTAAGCAGACTCACAGTGATCCTCCAGTTTTCAGCCTCCCAGGCACTGGGAGTATAGGTAAGTGCCACCATGCCCAGTCTCAGCTGCCCTTGCAGCGTACCCTGGGGCCAATGCTGCACAGCATGCAGGGATTGAACCCTGGTCCCTGTGCCTGCCTAAGTAGGTGCCTAAGTAGGTGTCCGGCCCTAAGTAGGTCTGCTGGCCCTATCAAAAATCAAATTAAAACAACATTTTTGTTAACCCTGAAATATATATATTTAAATTATAGTTTAAATTATCTCTTTAGTATCAACTATTACTGGTTTAATATATAATCTCTGAAGGCATCTTTCAATTAAACAAAAGTATTTAAATGTTGCAGACTTTATCTTTTGTAAAAACAGAAAAGATATTGTCATTTAATTTTAATAATAAAGGACCTACATTTATATGTGTTGTTCACTTACATAGTCTGGAACTTTTAGTCCTCGTACAGTTACATACAACGTTGATGGATAACGATTTCTTGGGCATCTGGACCACCATTCAAAAACCTCAACAACATTTAACTGAGATCGAGGCTTAGTAGGTGGATAGTACAGCTGCAAGCGAAGTTTTGAATTGATATTTGCATTTCCATTGGCTCCCAGAAGCTTAAAACAAGAATTCATGCATAAAATATTACTTTTATTAAAAATAAGTGTATCCCATGAAGCAATGGTAAATAAACTTAATTTTAAAAACATTAACATGGCATCTTAAAATTCCTTAGATTTACAAAGCCAAGAAAAGAAGACTGACAGAGGCAGTTTCATATCCTTTTTGACAAAATGCAATCCCAATGATTTTTAGAATACTTTCCAATAGCTCTCTTTTCACCTGTTTGGAACACTTCAGACTGACACTGAAACATTTATACTACTGTTCCAGATGTTACGTTGCATAGATGAAGTAATCAATATGTATTTGTCTGAAATAATAATGATAAATATCAAAATACACATTAGTTAAACATAGAAACAAATTTTTCATTTCTTTACTATCAGGGTTTTAATGGTTAAAATTTTATGTTTTAGGGTTGGGGAGATGGCTCAGTGGAATAAGTGCTTCCCTGGCAAGCACAAGGGCCTGAGTTTGATCCCCGGTTCCGCAAAAAAAAAAAAATTAAGTTTCATTTTTTTCTTTTTTTTGTATTTACTACAGGGTCTGCAGGGTCTCACTACTCAGAGCAGTAATCCTCCTATTTGCAGCTCCCCAAGCACTGGGATTACAGGTGCACACCACTATGCCCAGTCTCAATCTGCATCTCAGGATGCCCCAGGTGCAGAGCCAACGTGGCACGCTGGGGAATCAAACCCTAATCCTTGCATCTGCCTAAGAAGGTACTTTAATCTGCTGAGCTACCTGGCTGGCCCAATATTTTGTTTCTTTATTTCAATGCTTTTTAAAGTTAAAATGAGCTTAATTAAAAGTAATTCAAATCACTCACATTTTTTCAATATTTTATTCTACCTTTTTATTTTTGTATTCCAGTTTCTTTAAAAGGTCTATTAAAAACAAAAAACAACCAAAAACAACCTCAATCTACAGAAATAGAGATTCTTACAAGAAAAGTAAAAAGTTTCACCAACCCAGCACAGGTCCTATTTCACCAGGCCATGACTATAAATAGGAAATATTTTTCTTTTCCTTCCTGCATTTTAGGGGTCCTAGTAATTCTCCTGTTTATAGCCTCCCAAGAGCTGGGATTATAGGCACGCACCACCATGCCCAGTCTCAACTGCCATCTCAGCATGCCACTTGGGTGGGGCTGGTACAGCATGCCCTAGGATTGAACCCCCAGCCCCTGTGCTTGCCTGCAGGTGCTTTAATACACTGAGCTATTTAGCTGGCCCTAGACAATACTTTTTGTATCGTCTGCAAATTAAGGATACAGAGATAACTAGGAACTTTTGTAGCAGTGTAGGCAGAGCATGAAGGTATCTTAAACCAGAAGAGTAGTTACTGAATGAGGAGATGTGGTTAATAATACATGTTACCAATTTAAGCAACTTGAAAAGTAAGAAGGGTCAAAGGAAGGAAGACTTTAAAGCAGCACAGTCCAACAGAACTTTCATTAGTCACATGATGCTAATGAAGTGTGGACAGTGCAACCAATGAATTAGATATTTAATTATATTAAATTTTGATTCATTTAAATTCAGTTAGCCACATATAACTTGTGGCTACCAAATAAACAGTATAATTCTGTGGTTAAAAGTAGCCAAGAGAGATAAGAGATTAGTTCTCTTTTTTTTTTTTTTTTTTTTTTGGCAGAACTAGGGATTGAACTCAGGCCCTTGCACTTGCCAGGGAAGCACTTATTCCACTGAGCCATCTCCCCAGCCCTGAGATAAGAGATTAGGTTAAGATGTTTTCTTCAGGGAAGTCTGAGATATATAGAGTCATCTAAGCTGAACTGTGCAGTAAGTAATCACATTTATAAATCTGAAGGGAAGATTAAAAAAAGTGGTTCCAAGAAAAATGATTGAATAGCAGAACTGACATTAAAGTAGCAGGTGGGAAACCATGAAGAAATGGCATAAGGAAAGGATGGTGTCAAAAAAGCCAAAGTACCAGAGTTTCAAGAAAGTGCTACATAAATGCACATAGGACTGGCAGTAATAGAATAGACAAATTTGCATATTATTTTGCAATATGCAAATCTGGAAAACAAATATTGTAATTTGAATGGAGAAGCTTAAAGGCAGAGACAAAACCCAGTTGTGGTATAAGAAAGAAATCAAAGGTCATAAAATGTAGCTCACTGTCCCCCCTACACTCTAACAAAGAATGTAAAGACAATAAAGGTCATTATCAGAGGGGGTAACACTATGATCAGTGTCAAATGATACAGAGAAGTTAAAAAGTTTGAAACTGAATAATATTCAGTCACTAAGTATTAAGAACTGCACTACTATACTTTAATAAGTCCTCCCATTATCTCTCCAAAACTTACCAGGGTAACTTTTAAGGAGCTAGTCCCAGCTTCCAAATCACACTTTCTATTAGTTGTTTTAGATTCTCTAGGGAATCTAGCTTATAGCACTATGTTGGTTAATATGAGTAAAAAACTAAGATCTAGCCAAGACCCTGGATATAGTCATAAACTGTATAATGTAGTGGCAAATAATTAGATTTCATTAAATGTAAAAGAATAGTCACATATATGTGTTATAAGAATCATAAAGTGCCTAAAGACATGAATTCTGAGAATTAGGATGTGGTCTTACCAACCACTATAATAACTTTACAATTATCCAAGACATTCTGCAACCAAGTACAGGTAGTAAAACTTGATTCATGCTACTTTCCTAAAACGAAATTTTACCCTCATCACTCTTTCTATCTATTGAGTAACTCTCTCAATAGATATTCTTCAAGCACCTTCTGGATGTCACTAATAGTGATATTATGATATTTCAAGACAGTGATACATTAAATGCCAAGACATCTAGTAAAATAAGACCTAGAAATAGTTGACAAATTTATAAAGCAGTCACTGTTTTCTTTTTTTGATTTTTGTTTTTGTGTGTTTGGCCAGCTCAGACTGCCCTAGAGGCAGGACTGGTGCAGTGTGTGGTGCTAGGGATCGAACCGCAGTCCCTGAGCTTTGTCTAAGCTTACCTAAGTAGGTGCTTTAGACTACTAAGCTATCTCGCTGGCCCAAAAAAGGTTGCCCTTCATTCTGAAAAGCTTAGAAAAAGGAGATATTGTTACAAAGGGGAAGCACATAGAATATCTTTATGGGGATGATATGGAAAATTCATGACTATCATTTTTGCCAATGGTGTAAGATAAATGAATAGAAATCAACATGATACATCAAGTTAAAAACTTGTTACTGTTTCCTTAATTTCAGTTTATAATAGATATAGAAGATTTGTACAAATTTTAATACAGAAGGAAGAAGTACAGTTTTTAATAAACTACTATATGACAAAACTGGCCTTGTTAATATGAATTTTCTGGTTTGGTTTATTGGCTTTTGTTGCTGTTTGTTTTTAAATTTAAATTAGTACTAAGAATGGGTCTAAAAATGGTGCAATGGCCCCTGAGACCGGCCAGAGACAGCGCGGCCGGCTCCGCCATCTTCCTCCATCCCACCCACGCCCGCCCAGCCAGAGACTGGCCTGAGACAGTGGCTGACTCCAGCGGCCTCCTGGTTCCCGTGCCAAGCTCGCCCAGCGAGAGCAAATTTACAGGACTCACCAGGCTTCCCAGATCAGTGAGACTGTGGTGTGTGTGAGGAAGAGGGATTGGCTTCTTCCCACGCGTGCTACGTGGATCCCTGTCCCCAACCCCTGCAAGCCACTGACTGGCCTGAAACCTCAGGACCCACTCACCAACACCTCCCCGGGTCCCCTGACCTAAAGCCCACTGATTGAGTGGGAATTTCCCCGATTCTCTGGGCATCAAAGGTCAGTGAGTGTAGAACCTCAGGCCCGGCGTGCCTGAGATACATTTCCTAGGGATTAAGCTGCCTGTCACCTCCCGTGGCCCGGTGACAGCTCCAGGCACACTGTGCCAGAGAAACACTTCCAGGTGATTACTGGTCCCACCCCACAGCCCCAGACCCAGTGCAGATCGGCCTGGAGTAAGAACTCCTAGCCTGCCACACCGGAGGGTCATTTCTCAGCAATCCACGGTCCCACACTATGGACCGAAACCCAGCACAGCCTGGCCTGTGAGTGAGGGCTCCAGGCCCACTGCACCAGAGGGACCTTTCCCAGCCTTCTTGGATTATGGCCTGTAGACCCGGACCCAGCACAAGCTGGCCGGCTCAGTACAGTCTACTCAGTGAATAAGATCATCCACTATCCTTTTGTGAGCCCAGAAAACCCACCAGAGCCCAGGCCCACCCACCTCGGGAACGCCCTGCCTGACACAGGAGGGCTGACCCTGGGAACCAACATAGGGGAACCAAAGGAGCTGCAGCAAAAAGGAACTGACCACAACAGCTAGACCCAGGATAGGCATACGTGGAAAATCTCAAACTTAATAGACTGGCAACTGAATCTCATTATACACTAAGGTTATAGCTGCACCAAAGCTCTACACCAAGGGTCAGAGGCCAGTGCTATACAAAATGACAAAGACAAGGAGAAAAATGAAATCTCAGGACTTGAGCCCACCAATAAGTGCAGAGGACACTACATCAGCTGAAATGAATGAATTAATAGAGTCAGAAGCAAACGAACAACAGCAGAAAGCTATAGAGGAAATAAAATGAGAAGTAATTCCCCAATTTAAAAAAGAAATATTTGAATACATAGCATCTGAAATAAAGAATGAATTCCAGAAACATTGGGGGGAAAAACGATGCTCACCCAGAACAAGTGCAGAGAGCACTATTCCAACTGATATATATGAATTAACAGCATCTGAAGCAAAGAAACAACAATAGAAAGATCATGAGGAACTCAAAGCAGAAATAAGTTCTGAAATCAAAAAAGAACTTTTTGAAGTCATACGATCTGAAATACCGAAACAAGTCCAGAAATATACAGAGAAAATCCAATTTGGAAGAAACGCAGCAGAAAAAGAATTAATAACTACCTTTAAAGAAGACATGGATAAAAAAATTGAGGAGATCAGAAATAT
>PVKA01008257.1:49891-73901 GCA_004027165.1 Ctenomys sociabilis | reverse complement strand
GGCCCCAGAACCCTGGGTAGACTGTGCATATGTCTGTAATCCCAGCCCTGAGGGGGCTGAGACAGAGGGACACTATAAGCCTGAGCTAGGTTACAAGACTCTATACAAAGATAAATGAATACAAAATATTTTTTAAAAGATAGTTAATTTTGTTATGTTCCTTATGCCAGAATGAAGAAAGGAAATCCACAGGATTGGCCTGAGTGCTTTAATAAAGCAAAAGCCCTGGGAAAAGTGAGTTGGGAGCAGCCAGGCCTCCTGCTGGGACTAGAGGCAGGGGGGACGGGCGGCAGATGGACAGATGGAGAGTCCGCCCAGGTTCTGATCCTCCTGATCCAGCACCCCCCCCCACAAGCTGATAGACAGCCTGTCCCCTGTGGCCCTCTAGTTCCATTCCTGCCTTGAGCCACCCCTTCTGCCCCAGCCTGGTCCCTCGGGGTGAATCAGGTCTGCAGGGGCCACCCAAGCCACTGAACATACTTATGGGAAGCATTTAGGAAAGTGTTGGCCTGGTCCCCTTGGTGCTGTCTTTCCCACTCTGCACTACTGTAGTTGGTTAATCTGTCCACCTGGAATAAAGGAAGATGTTCAAGTCCTAGTCTCACACCTATGAATAGGCCTGTGCAGTGCTAGGAAGTAGGGTCTTTACAGGTATAACCACAAGGGGATCACACAGGCCTGGGGAGAAGCTCAGTGGCAGAGTGCACACCTGCTCATTGGGTACATGCAAGGTCCTGGCTTCATCCCTCGCACTGCAAAAAAGCTGAGGTTGAACCAGCAGGGGATTAGCCCTAACTCAGTGACTGTGGTTCTGACTGTGTGCCCCTTGTCTGGAAGCCACAGGGCTCTCTCAGTCTTTCTTCTAGGGCCCTTCTTGCTCCTTGCCCTGCCCCCAACACACCAGGGTCCCCTCCTGAGCCCATGAGTCTCAGTCTGTGGAAGGGGACACTGCTGGAGCCCCCCAGGCCAGGGAGGACCCTGTAGGATATAGGAAGGAAAGCCCACAGTGTCCCCAGCTCCTGCCCCATGCTGGGTCTAGGACAGGATCCTCAGCAGGAGTGGCCATGGGCTCCAAGAGGGCTCGGCAATCTTTCTGCTCCTGTCTTTGTTCGAAGTTGGGATTCTGGGTCTGAGGAGACCCAGTGGCATAAGTGCCTGCCTGGCATGCACAAGGTCCTGAGTTCAAACTCTGGTACTGTAAGAAATAATAAAATTGAGATTCTGCTCAATTCAGTGATTTTTGGTGTGTGTGTGTGTGTGTGTGTGTGTGTGTGTGTGTGTGTGTGTGTGTGACAGAGCCTCACTATGTTGTGCAGGCTGGTTGTGAATTCCTGGCCTCCTGAAATCTTTCTGCCCCAGCCTCTGGACTCTTGGACCACAGTTGCATGCCACAATGCCCAGCTCAATTGATTCAATGATGTGATTGTTTTTTGTGATTTTTTTTCACCAGGTTTACAGGCACCACTTTTTACTAATTCCAGAACATTTTCATCGCCTCAAAAAGAAGCTCTGAGTGCCTGCTTAGACAGACACAGGAGTCGGAGGTTTGATCACCGGCCTGCCATGCCTGCCCCGTCCCTGGGGTGTACTGAGACCAACATTGAGACTGGCATGCTGGTTAGTGCTTGCAATCCCAGCAGTTTGGTAAGCTGAAAACAGGAGGATCACTACGAGTCTGTGTAGTGAGATCCTGTAGACCCTGCACTAAATACAAATAAAAGATATATAATATAATATAATAATATAATATAAAACAAAAAGCTCCGCCAGCACACCCCACTCCCTCTGCCCAGGATTCTGGGCACCACCAGTCCAGCTTCTGTCTCTAGATTTGTCTGTTCTGCCTGCATGTTTCCTACACTCTGTACCTTTTTGTGAGGGCTTCCTTCCAAGCACTATGATTCCTGGATTCTCCAGGCTGCAGCGTGCATCAGCGCCTTCATCCTGTCTATGGACCAATGATGGTGTGTGGACGCAGGCCAATTTATCTGCTGATGGACAATAATTACTGAGTTTTGCTTTTGCAGGAGTTGAGACAGGGTCTCACTATACAGTGTAGGCTGACCTTGAATTCCTGGCAATCCTCCTGCCTCAGCCTCCTGAGTGCTGGCATCACAGGTGTGCACTGCCATGCCCACTACTGAGCTTTTTTGTGTCATTGAGATTTTGCACAGGGGAACCCTTGCTCACCTTGCATTTGTCACCTTACATTCAGTACTCCCACAACACTCCAGTGCCCAAGGCTCCTATTCTGCTCCCACTCACCTATCCCAGTACTTCCTGGTGGAGCCACTTGTATTTGCCTCTTGGACTGGCAACCCCCTCCATGGCCAGACTGGCCCCTGGTCAATTTCTTCCCTGGAAGGGATTTCTGCATATGTAGCAGGACTTTACAGTGTCCTTCAATATCAACTGTTGCTTCTGGTCATGGTCACTGAAGTGCCTCCAAGGGCCTTAGGTAGACTGTGTACTCCCCCACATTAGGTGACAGGGGAGGGCCCTTCCTTAGGGTCTTTTCATCTAGAGATGCTCAATGACCCCAGCTGGGGATGAGCAGAGGCTAGTATTTGGACCCCTGCCACTTCTGTCTACCCTGTTCATCCTGAGTTCCTGACCCTCCTGTGAGTGGCCTCCAGATCCTGGCCATTGGAGCAGGTCACTGCAGGCCCTAGTGGTCTAGACAGAGACCTCTCCCAGCCTCAAACCAGCACCAACTTGGTGATATCCACCAGGCTGGGCAGACCAGGGGCTGTAGCACTGGCCCTGGGAACCCAGCCCTGGTCCCTTGGCCATAGCCCTCAGGGGCTACCTCAGAAGTCTATCCCAGGGCATGATCTGTTCCTGCTCTCCAATGACCTGTGATGCTCCAGGGCCCCCAGAGGACACAGATGCAGTGGAGAATGACCTGTGAGCACCCTTGTGGGGCAAATCCTCCCCACAGCACTCCACCCATAGGACCCCTGTTCACAGCAACAAGCCACGGAGAACAATAACCACACCATCAGGGCCAGGAAGGAGGTTCTGGACCTTTGGCTTGGTACACAGACTTAGCTTGGATGAGGCCTAGCTATCCACAACAGGGTACTCCTGAGGTTTGAGGGGTTATGCTGGGGTCTTTTGCTTTGCCTATATGTGGAGAACACTAGGCAACACCCTTTCCCCCAGACTGCTGACTCTGTCCTTGTCTCTGGGACCCCTCTCTCTAAATCCTTAGGGCCTTGTGGGACAGACGCCCCCTCTTCCTTGCCTTCCAGCTGGGCTCCCCTGGGGTTTTGAAAATGGCCCAGGAATAAGTGTCCCCCTAGCTCAGCCAGTCTCCACTGCACTTTAACACCCCCAAGGCAGCCCTGCAAGATGGCGCTGCAGGTGGGGCAGAGGGATCTGGGATCTGAGGGGCACAGAGGGGGGACACACTGCTGGGGCTTGGCAGCCTTTCTGTACTCTGGTGAAATTCATTGCGGGGCGGGGGTGGCAGAGCCCATCTCCATGGTTGTGGCTGTTTTCCCAGCGTGGCACAGGTGCAGGGGGCTTGTACAAAAAACATAGCCCCCCCCAGCAAGGCACAGTGAGACCTGCTCTGGCCACCTCAGATGCCTACAGGTGACCCCAGCACCGCTGAGCCCCCGCAGCTTGTGCTGTCAACCTCCTTCATTTCCCAGCCTACGTGTCCTCAGGCCTCTGTGACCCTTATCACCAGCCTCCACATCCGGCTCCCTCCAGGCCTCCAGTCCCCTAGCTTTGGAGTCCCCTGTCTCTGAGGCCCATCCACGTCCGTGCCCCCATCCCTGGTTTTTTCTACGATACCCTCCCCACGCCTCTGTGTCCTTCCCGCGCCCCCCAGGCCCGTCCCCGCCTCCACACCCCCATCTCCTCTACCCGCTAACCCCCCCAAGCCTCCGTGCCCCAGGGCTCCGTCCTCCCCCCCCCTCCGCGCGCTCCCGCGTGTTTTCGGACTGCACCAGCCGGAGCCCCGCGGCGCCACGGCGGCGGGCGGAGGCGCCTCGTCTGTCGCCGCCCCCACCGGTGCCCGCTCTGCGGTGGTGGCTGGGGGCTCTGGGCGCGGGGGCCGGGCGCTCCGCACCTGCGGCGGTCGCTGGGCGATGCCGCGGCGCCGGCTGGGGCCGCGGGCGCTCTGAGGCAGCGTCTGCCTGGGATGCCCGCCGTGCTACTGGCCCTGGTCATGTCGTCCTCCTTCTTCAACCCAAGCTTCGCCTTCAGCTCGCACTTCGACCCTGGTGAGTACGCAGGAGCCCCTGGCCAGTTCCCCGTAGCAGCTGACCCCCGCCCCGTCCCCCCACTGCGGACAAGCTGCTACCGCCCAGCGCGGATTCTCATTTTGCATGGAAATTAACCCTTCCTCCACCCTGAGCCGATGCAGAGGATGACAGCATAGCAGGACCCCCTAAGGTCTTCGGAGGTGGGCAGGCATTGGGGCCCTGACCAGGTACATCTGGGCCCCCAGCTGCCCACAGGCAAAGGCCCTGGGCCCCTGGGTCTCTCGGATGCCTTCTAGCCCGGGTACCAGAGGCTCCAAGGGCCTATGTTCCCCCCAGGTGCGCAGCTGAGAAGGTTGCCAGGACTCAGGCCCTTGGGGAGGGGAAGGGATGTCTGCCGGCTGGGGCCCAGGCCTACTGGGGCTTCTTGGTGCTCACGGCCTTGTGTGGGAGGCTCCTTTCCAGGTCTGGAGCTGTTTCCGGGATCCCTACCCAGCCCCCAGCAGCCTGTGGGGGAAGTAGGAGCCATAGGCTGGTCCCCAGGACAGAGTTCACCTGGTAGGGACTTGGGGATGGACCTCAGTTGTTGGTACCCCAGCAGGCAGGTAAGGCTGACAGGGTACTGTCAAGCTAGCTGCACAGGACCCAGGCCAGGCCTCTTACCCAGCCCAGCAATGGGCCTGGTGGTGGCATGTTTACCCCGCCTCATGGCTGTCATGGGCAGTTTGAGAGGGCAGAGGGGCTGGGTCAGCTAGAGGATCTAAGTGTTGTTGGAGGGGTTCTTTCCTCTGCCTTCTCCAGTGCCTACCCCTGCTTGGCCTGAGTGGGGGATTAACCCCCTACCTAGGAGCCTAGCATCCCACCCACATGTCCCTGGGGCTTTGGCACAGGGCCGGAGCAGCCTAAACAAAGCCTGGTGCACACGTGACAACTCTCCTGGGTCTCCCTCCCTGGAGTGGGCCAGCATGCATGCTGATGTGCAGGGCCCCTAGGCAGAACCAGATTTGAAGGCATTTGCTCCTGGGGGAGGACAGCTGACAGGAGTTCTGTTTGCCTGGCTGGTCCCTATGGGTATCACTTGCTGAGAAAATGACTTCCTGGGGTGACTTACAGGGCTTGAGGATAATTGTGCCACCATCAGTGGAAGGCCAAGGACCCAGTAGCAGTGGCAGTGACTGGCCAGGCCCAGAGCTGGGATGTAGGGACCCATGCTGAGCCGAGCCAGTCTTGGACCACCATTAGGGCCAAGCATCCCCATTGTGGGGAAGTGCCCTGGGAAGTGGCCCTACCAGGCAGTGACCAGTGTGCTTGGTCCTTCCTGCAGGGAGGCAAGTCCAGACTGAGGATGGATAGCCTTGGAACTGTGGGTGGGGTGGGAGGTGGGTGCCAGCAAGTTTGACCCCAGGAAGGAGGATTCCTATGCCCAGCCTTGGCCTCTGCTCTCTGCTGGGCCTGGGCTTAGACTGGATCTTCTGGGTCTCCTGGATAGGGCTGTCCAGGGCAGGAGAGGCCCTTCCCCCACCACAAGGAGCAGCAGCTCTTTGCTGCTCTTGCACATGTGTGCAGACAGCTGTGATCAGTGTAATTACACTGTGTCTAGCTAATGACCTAGGAGAGAAAGGAGTTGTGCGGAGGCATGGGGAGGCCTCGGGCCAGAGCTTTGTGCTCGCAATGGTACTGTGCCTCTCAGACAGGAAGGCGGTGATGGTGGGAGGAGGGGGCCCTCCTAGGGTCACATGGGTAGGGAGAGCTACAGGGGTCCATAGAGGTGGGAGATCCTGAAGTGGAGGTGCACAGAGGTAGGTGGAGGTGGAACTTTGGAGATGGAAGGGGCATGGAAGTGGGAGGGGTGTGGAGGTTTGTGGCCTTCCTGGGACACAGCCTGGGTGCTGTGGCTCACCTCCGCATGGTGGCCTGCTGGCCTTCCTGTCCCAAATGGAGAGAGAAGTCTCCTTCTGGATCTTGTACAGCTCTGGCATCCTACTGGGACTGCTGATCCCTGGAGGGGGACATGCCTGTGGTGGTGGCAGTTTGTTTATGGGATTGCTCTGGAGGCCCTGATGTAGGCCTGACTCCCAGGCTGTGTGCTGTGCCCACGTACGGTGTTCCCTTGCCACAGGACTTGATGGTCTCCCAGAGAGTAGGACTGTCATGATCTCATGAGTGGGTGACAGGCCCAAGGGTGGGGCTGCCCACTACCACCAGCAGCCATACTGGGCAGAATGCGGTGTGAGGGGCCAGGCCTGGCTATCTACTCCTGAGCAGTGCAGACCACTCAGGCGATCCCCGCGAGCACTGCCTCCTCTCAGGTCTGGTTCTGCCACTGGCTCTCTGGCACACAGGACAAAGGTGACTATGGTGGATTTCTTGGCAGTTATGACCCAGTAGCCTCTCTGCAGTAGGCCAGTTACCCAGCTTCTCTGAGCTCAGCTCTGCATCAGTGAAACTTCACCTGAGGAGACCAAGTGGGCAGGGCATGTTGAAGCTGAGAAATTCAGGTTGATGGGTGGCCTCCTGGGGAACTCGGTGGCTGGGTTGGGAGGAAGGGAGTGGGGCTTATGTCTTCTGAGTGCTCTGACTAACGCTGGACTCCTTCCTCCCAGTCACAGTGTGACCAGTGTGACCCACCCTCTGTGGCATCAGGTTCTGGGTCTGGAGCTATCCTGGGCACAGTGGGGGTGTGGGGCTCAGGCTGCCCTGCACCTTGAGGAGCTGTTTGCCTGCTGGCTCCCTGCCCCTCTCCTGCTCTCTAGCAACTTTAGCTCCTTTTGTGCTTCTATGTCCTTATCTGTGAGGAGGAAATTGCAGTGGTGCCCATGCTGGAGAGGCTGGTGGTGCGAGGCTCCCTTGCTCCCAGGATAGGTGTCACCGTGGACAGGCAGTGATACGTGGAATTGGTGGCAGTTCATAGAGGATGCAGCTGCTCCATTACAGGTCCAGCTCTGGCTCCTGTCCTGTCCCCTGCCCAAATTCTCACCCCACATAGAGGTTATGGGTGAGCACTTCATGACCCCCAGGATGATGGCTCCTTCCTTTGTATGTATGCTGGGCACTTTTGGGGCCCACAGTGACTGTGAGGCAGAGGAGACCATGCACTCCTGGCCAGGTCTGGTTCAACAGGGAGGAGACGTGTACTCAGGGAGATTGGGGCCAGGGTGTTCCCCAGGAGTCTTGTTTTCTGGCTTAGAGATACAGCCACTCTATGGAAACCAGAAGCTTCTTACACGCCCTCTCACATAGCCTGAGAGCATGGGCCCTGGCTAAAGCTCAGGCTGTCCAGGCCCTGTCTTCTGACAGTCAGTCCCTCCCATGGGGCCTGAGGACATAGGGCAGACTCCAGGCTCCTTAGAAGCCTGATCTCAGAGTAGGCAGCCCTCCGGGCTAGCTCTTGACATTAGGGATGCTTTGGGTGTGAGGTCGCAGCCTCCTAGCTCCTTTCTCAGTGGTGCTGCTTCTCCCCCACCACCCTCCTCCTCTTCTGCCCTCCTCCAGCCTTCCCCAGACCCCCACAGCTGCATGGAAGGCTCATGGGTGCACACACAGTCACATGCACATGCAGCACAGGTGGCTCACACCTATCCCAATATGACACGCTCACATGCGTCTGTGCACACACATTCCCGTCCACATCCATGTGTGTGATCACCAGGCCTGATCTGAGTGTGCAGTCATTCTCCCCGGGGCCCCTCTTGGTGCCATCTTCTCCCTCTCTGGGCTTCAGTATCCACTGTCTGTGCCTGCAGCAACTTTGGTTAATCAGGGCCCATACTTGGGGCTGTTTTGAACCCAAGTCTTCCCACAGGAAGATCTTCCCCCTGGCCTGGGTGACTTTGAACTGGGCATGTTGGTGGCTCAGCTTTGGAAGGCTTGAGTCCCTGGAGCTGGCTGGGTGGCTCTGTCTTTCTTGTGTTTTGAAATATGTTGGTCCCCCTAATGCCACCTTGCATTTCAGGGTACACAGAAACCCCTCCACACCTGCCCTGTCCCTGTCCTTTGCTCTTCTTGAAAGAGTGCAGCCTGGCCCTGGCCTTGCTGTGACCATGGAAAAGTAGCTTGGCAGCTCCAGCTTGTAGTACTGTCCTGGAGGGAGCGAGGCCCACTCACATCTTTGCCTCTCACCTATGGCCAGAGAAGCTTGCTTCCTGGGATATGAGGGCTCCTGTCTGTGCTCTATGTCCCACCGAAGGGGCTCCCCTTGTGGTTTGTGCTGGCTTGAATGGTGACACGCAGATTCACACCTACCCAGAACTTCAGTGTTGGCCCTTATTTGGAATCAGCATCTTTTTATTTGTGGCACTGAGGATTGAACACAGGACCTTTGCACTCATCTCCAGCACTTTTTCTTGTTTATTTGGGGAAAGTGCATCACTAGCCTGTCTAGGAGGGACTCAAATTGAAGATCTTGGCTGGGGAGATAGCTCAGTAGAATAAGCTCTTGCCCAGCAAATGCAGGGTCCTGAGTTCAATCCCCCATACAGAAAAAAAAAATCAATAAAATTCAAGATCTTTCTGCCTCAGCCTCCCAGAGGGCTGGTATTATAGGTTCACATCTCTGTCCAGTGGAAACATGACCTTTGAAGATATAATTAGTTAAAATGAAGTCATACTGAGGAAGGGGAATCCTAAATCCAGTGGCTGGTGTCCATGTAAGGCGGACGCAGAGACACATCGGAAGATGACTTTTATGGCTTGTGTCCAGATATCCCCCAAAACCTCATGCAATCATAAGTGAGGTTTTTCAGAGGTGGCTGGGCCTAGAGTGTGTGACTGATTCATGGTGCAATGCTAGGATTAAGGGTGGGTGATTACTAAATCAGTCCACTGATTGGTTTGGCACTGCCCCAGTTCTGACAGCCTGGATACAGCAGAGGGGCACAAAGAGGCTTGCCTTGACCCTTGTTGTTTTGCTACCTTCCGCCTACCATGAACTGTTTCTCCTCTGCAATGCCTGCCTGCCAATCTGCCCTGCCAATTATGGACTGAGACCTCTACAAATTGTGATCCAAATAAACCTTTCCCACTTTCACTTTGGGTGTGGGGTATTTTGTCCCAGCAGCAAGAAAAGTAAAACAATTGCTGTATGAAAAGAGGCAGAGACTACAATGATGTACCTATAAGCCAGGGGACACCTGGAACCTGAAAGCTGGAAAAAGCAAAAGGACCCTCCCCTAAAGCACTGGGGTGAGCACAGGCCTATCTGTGCCTCATTCTCAGCCTTCTGGACTTCAGAACACAGTTCCTAGGGCCAGAGGTGGTGGCTTCTCCCGCTTCAGGGACTATGGGCCGGTGACAGGACTCCTGGGGGTGCTGTCCTTGGAGTAAGGTGAGGGCCTTACTTGGGCTCCAGGGCACATTTTACTCTTGGAGCCCACTAGCTTGCTGGACTGTGCTGTGAAGGGTATGGACTGCTGGCAGGTCCCAACCCGGTGGGGCAGTGCACAGCAGTGGTTACTGGCCTGGTCCCTGGAGGTGAGGTGGGCCAGGGACAAGGCATAAGGATTGTCCTTGGCCACGTGTCCCTGCCAGCTCTCCTGTTGCCCCTCTCCTGTCTTCTTGGGCTAAAGCTGGGCATGGGGAAACTGACTTGACTTCATCCTGGATAGTCCAATGCAGATCAGTGCCAGGAACCCTGGCTTGCTGTCCAGGGCCAGTGGGCTTTGCTGTCTTCTCTCCAGGTGGCCATGACAGAGGGGGCTCAGGGAGGGCTCAGCTCAGGGGAGACCCCTGTGTACCCTGGTGGACTATTGCTTTCTGGGCCTCTTGGCTGGCTCTGCCTGGCAGTCACAGAGCAGCCAGTGGCCATAGGAGAGCGTCCACAGCCTCCCCACCCCCCACAGAGGAAGCTGACAGAGGAAATGAGGGCAGCGGACATGGGCCACAGCCAGTTCCCAGGCTGCCTGTCTGGGCGGATGGTTGCCTGAGAATGTCACCATAGGCAGTGTCACACAGCGTCCTTTGCCTTTCTCTGGCAGGTTCAAGGGTGGGTGGGGGTTACCTGGGGCAGAGCTGCAGTTGGAGCTACGTGGAAGCAGCCACCAGACCTGGTAGGGTGCATGGGGCTTTCTGGGAAGATGCAGGCCACCTTGGGGTGGAGAGGGGAACTGTGGGCCTCTGCTCTAGCAAGGATGTTGCCAGTGGACGTGGTCATATCAGAGTGTGCCAGGCATGTACAGGGGGCAGTTCTGGGCATCACAAGTTGGTCACCTATTATAGGTGACTGAGGTTAGGTTGTGGGTAGCTCAGTCCTAAGATCATCCCTGGGGGGGTGGCTGTGTCTGTTCTGGCCCCACTTCCTGAAGATGTAGGGGTGAACCTGCCTTCTCTCTGCTCAGAGAATAGAGCCCAGCTCTACCCACTGGCCTAGGTTGCCAGGAAGTCCTTCCTGGTCTTTTTCTTGGGCACCTGGCAACAGAGAGCCTTGGGCAGCTGGTCTTGAGTTCAAACTGGAAAGAACATGCCTGCAGCCAGCCTAGAGATGGGGTGCCTGGATCCATAGCTGTGCCCTCAGACCACTCTTAGAGACCGGCAAGACAGTGAAGAAGGAGAGTCCTCTAGGGAGTACTGCACACAGCTGAGCCCCTCTGGTTTCCCACTCTATCCTGTTGGCTTGATGTTCTTTACATTCTGAACAAGGGGCCTGAGGCTTCCCTTAGCAAGGATCCTGCAGTTCTTGTACCCAGTTGTTCCTGTTCAGGGTGACCTATCAGCCCATGGCCAGGCCAGGAGACATCCTTGTGGGCTGTCACTTGGTAGAGTCATGTAGCAGCTTTGGGACTCCTGTCCCAATGGGTTTCTGCTCTGCTTGCTGCCTGAAACCATCACTGGTCTGTGGTCCTGGCCCGAACAGTCTTTCCTTGAACTTCCAGCTTCCCACTAGAACTCCCAGGGTTCTAAGCTGAACACAGCCCCTGGCAGAGGTGCTGGCATCTTAGTGGATCTACTGCAACTAGACTCATCCATATGACAATGCATCCAGCCCTAGCAGCCCCTTGGCCCGACCCTGCATCGCTCCTGGACCACTGTGCTGCCAGTCCTGGTGATGACCCATCTGCTCCTTGGTGGCTGAGCATTTAGAGCTGTCTGGAGTTGGGCTTTTCCATGAGGTGCTACTGGGAGCACCAAGGTGAGGCTTCTCTCTTCGCTCCCTTACCCACACTGAGATTAAGTTTTCATACCCTGAAGTTGCTCTAGTTAGTGTAGAGGATTCATAGAGTTGTATGGCCATAACCCTTGCCAATTTTGAAGCATTTCATGCACACTCACTAGCCGTCACTCCCATCCCTGGCTGATCCAGTCTTGGAGCCCTCAGATTTGCTTCCTGTCTGAAGTCAGCCCTTCTGGGTGCTCTCCCCTCAGAGGTCACAGGGTCTCTTGTCACACTACCCTGCACCATTTGATGTGTGTGTACAGGTAGGCCAGGGCCTTGAGATGTAGTCTCACATTTGGGCCCTGAGGAGGATCTCTCTGGAGCTACGAATCCCATGTCCTCTCTATGGGTGACCTTTTCTGCTCCTATTGTTCCTGGAAGCACCAAGTGAGGTCCAGCCTCCTGATGGCTCCAGGCAGTGAGCACCTTTCTAGGAGCTGGGTGGTCTTATAGAGTCCCCTTTGTGAATGTCACCTGAACCTTCTTGTTGTCTGAAGCCCTGATTCATCCCAGAGAGCTCCCGTCAGATACCCACATCTCACAGCCTCACTGCTTGTGGTTTCCCAGCAGCCTTGTCCTGCCTGGTGATGGGTATGGCAGGGCGTGCCAAGTTGATGCTATAGCTGTGTGCAACCTGAACTGTGTCGGTGGGCATATTTATAGCTGCAGAGATACATCCCGTCTCTCCTCCAGAGCCCAGGTTCTCAGCGGTGGCAAGCACAGCACTGGGTGCAGGTGTCTTGATCACCCAGGAAGTTAACCGGAATCAGAGCCAAGCAGCCATTCCTAAGAGGCCAGTCCTGGCCCCTTGGGGGGTAACCAGCTGGGTGGGAGCCAGCTCTCAGCCTGCAATGGTTCCATCTGACCTGCCCCTGCCAGGCCACAGGCACAGAGCTGCCTACAGCTGCAGCTACACCTGGCCTGGACCTTGCCCTAGCTATTCTGTGGCTCCAAGACTTCTGAGGCCTTGGCAACCCCACTCTCCACTCATGAGCCCCTTGGTGGGCACAGCACTAGGTTCCTCTGCTCAGGAGCCAGAGCTGATGAGTTGTTTTCCTCCTACAACTGGCATCCCAGAAGCCCCAAATAAAAATAATTCCAGTCACCGTGCATCCCAGTCTAGCTGGGGGCCTGTGGGTTTCCTGGGTGGCAGGGCTGAGCCTCATGGCCTTTTTGCCTCTGCTGGCATTTGGTGGTGTCAGGGCTGGGTCCCAGGGTGACTAGGAGTCAAAGGAAGCATGCAAGGGGGCTGAAGCTGGGGTCAAGGTGGGCTGATGTCTGTGCAGGGAGGGCAGTGTATGGCACAGGGACCAGCCCTAGGGACAGAGCAGCGAGGACCCCATAGGACCTCAACCTTCTACCTCAGCCAGCTGTCAGCTGGTGGATTTTTACCATGGGCACAGGATGCTTGGGTTTCCGGTTCATCCTGGGCTCCCACATCTCTTGAAGGCCAATCTTGGGGAAGACTCTAGGTTGACTGGGAGAGCAAGGGATGCCGAGGGTTTATTGTGTGTTAGAATAGGCTTGTCACCAGTAATGGTCATGCTGGCAGGATTTAATTTCTTCCCTCCCTGGTACCTGGGTGTTGATTTCAGTACAGCCTGTTGAGGGGCAAACCAGGTAGGTTTCAGAGTCTCAGGAGAGTTCTGGGGAGCCCCATAGGGGTCCTTGCATAAGAGGGCTGGTGCTCCCCTGTGAGCCTGTGTGTGCTTCAGGATGGCAGCGATGAGGTCAGTGTGAGGAGGATGTGCACATGTGAACATGCGGCTCTCCTTGTAAGAGGAGAGGTGTAACAGGAGGGTGTGTATGTACTTGCGTGTGTGCATATGTGAGTATGCACGTACTGAATTTATATATGAGCATATGAATGGGTGGTGCTGGGGTAGACACACTTGTGTGTGTTTGAGCACAAGTGTGTGAAGACATGGTTGCATGCATGGCTGTAGGGCATGCACTTATGTGTCCATGGGGGTGCCTTCCTTGGGGTCCTCCTAGTACCCCAACTCCAGGCTCCTTTCTTAGGTTTCTGGGTACTGGGTGACCTTTTATTTCCCAGGCCACACTGAGGACAGAAAGGAGACCAGTATCACTCTTACCTACCACCCACTGCCCTCTGGAGCTGGGTCCAGGGCCTGAGAATGCAGTGGCAACCATGTGGCCTCCTCTACCATTGTCCACCTGCAGAGGAGCTGACCCTACGGCTCACTGTGCCTGCAGCCCCACTCTGGTCACCTTAGTGATGGCGTCGTGGTTGAGGTGATTTGGAAGGGAGGGCTGGGCCTATACTGGCCAGTCTGTCCAAGGCCTGGTGGTTGCAGGCAGTGGGCTGGCTTTGGCTCTGTGGGTTACACCTCACTTGGCAGAGAGGCTGCAGCTACCTCTCAGCTACTGGACACCTACGTTCAGTTCTCTTGAGGAAGCCTGTCGAGGGCCCTGGGGCTAAAGAGGATAGGAAGGAGCCGGGGTGGGAAGTGCTATGTACGCCTGTGCTTCTAGGTACCATAGTCTTGTCCCCCAGGTTGGGAGTCAGTGGGGTCTGACTGCCCCCTTCTTGGAGCTTAGCTTTGGAGGTGGGCAGGCTGGGCCTCAGTGTCCTGTCTGTGGGGCTGGGGGTTATCTGAAAGTGCCTAGCCCATGAGGGAGGGACACCCTCTAGGCGTGGCTTCTGTCTGGTGAGACTGGAGAGATAGGTCTAGGTGACAGCCAGCTGGGGAGGCTAGGCTCTTCAGAAAGACCAGGTGGCACTAGGCCTGGCTTCTGTTCTCTACCTGGGAAATTTGTACCTCCATCTGGGCTTGGGCAAATCTTTTCCAGGAAGCCCTGACCTTAGTCCCACAGCTCAGCTGTCCTCAGACGCTTTGTGGGGGACAGGGAATTCCTCCTCCTCCTCCACCCCTGTCCTGGGAACCCCAGAAGCCTGCTTCATGCTCCAGCCAGAAGCTGGAGGTGGCATCTGTGCCAGCCGCCTGGGGAGGGGTGGCCCTGGCCCAGCACCCTTGCGGGGCTGGCTGCCTTGGCTTCCTAGCAGCAGCAGCCCCGCCTGGCTTGCATGAGTTCCTTCCTGTCAAGATCTCATTTGCATCACCCCGTGGGTGGGCAGTGGGGCTGGGGCTGGTGCCAGGAGGTCCTCAGGGCCCCAGTCTACCCATGTCTCACCTCCTCAGAGGCTTCAGGATGGCCCTTGGGCTCAGAAACTAGATGGGTCCCAGGAAGGGGTCCCCAGGATAGTCATATGCTGTGAACAAGGCTCCCATTCTAGGAGGGTTTAGGTGAAAGGAACAGTGGTGTGTGGCCACCTCCTCTGCTTGCAGAGTTCTCTTATGTCCCCTCAGTCCCCATCTCTTAGGGCCCCATGACCACAGGCTCATTGGCACTGCTAGAATTGCCTGTAAGATACACCCCGTCCCTGGACTCACACGGTACTTACGGAGGAAGCGCAGAGCTGTCGTCCCCAACGCCCCACTGCCCTGAGGTGTCTCAGCTGACCACTTCCTCACCAATACTCATTGCTTTTCTTTGCCAGTTCTCGAGGGCCAGGCTGTTCTCCCCATCCTGTTGCAGCTCATCATTCCCCCTGCCCCTGGGGAGACTGCGGCAGCCATAAAGAGATTCCTTTTTCCTTACTTTTTTTGCTAGTAGAGGTTGAACATACTTTCATACTGAGCCACACCCCAGGCCCCTCTTTACTTTTGATTTTGAGACAGGTCTCACTAAGTTGGCCAGTTGGGCTGGAGCTTCAGCTTCCTGAGGCTCTTCGGATGCTGGTGTTCCCTCCCTTGCTGCATCCTGTGCCTCTTGTTCAAGGTGTCCTCTGGGGCCAGGCTGCACGGCCTCCAGTGTCCCTAATCACCTCATTCCTTATGGGACTCCATGGGCTGGGAGCAAGCCCTCCCTTGAGGCTCTGGGCCAGGCCTTGGTGGGGTTCACGGGCAGGACTGACGGTGGACAGGGAGGGGATGTCTAGGACCTGATAAGCCATCTTCGTATAAGGCAGAGGCTTTGGCCAGTGGGACCTGTGTTTGAGCACAGGACAATCAGCCCAGGCAGACAGGGACACTAGGAGGGACCCCAGAATCTGAAACCCCTAGGTGGGAATCTGGTCTTGAGGTTCTTAAATAAGTGACTACATTAGGTCTGGTGATAACGAAATAAAATTATGCCTTCTCTCATTTTCAACAGAGCGGAGGCTTCTAGTAGAAAACATGAAGAACAAAATCACCCAGGTCTCTACCAACCAAGAAAATTGCTGCTGCCATTCTGGGATATTTTCTTCCAGCTTTACCTTTTTGGGCATAGTTATAGTTGGTATTTGCAGTCTGCATTCTGCCCTTGAGTTTAGCTTTATTGAAGTAAAACCGTGTAGACTGAAGTGTGCCTCTGTACTTCATGAGTCTTGACATATTTCAAAGCTGTTCCTAGCCGCAGAGATGTTTCTGTCCACATCTGTGAGCCCTGACCCTGCACCGGCATCACAGGTGCTCCTTGTGCCATATGCCTCATGTGTACTCTCCATTCTTAATCTGTATGATATCACAGTATGGCCCTACCCCTGATTATTAGTTAGTTAGTACAGGGTTTCACTATGCAGCTTGGACTCATAGTGATCCTCCTGTTTTTAGCCTCCCCAGCACTGGGATTACAGGGGAGTGCCACCAAGTCCAGACTCAGTTGCTAGCTCAGTGAGCCCGGGGGGGGGGGGGGACGACGGGCAGGTCTGGCACAGCATGGGGTGCTGGGGATTGAACCTCAGTCTCTGAGCTTGTCTGAGCAGGCACTTAAGTCTGCTAAACTTTTTCAGCACTGGTCCTCCCTGTTTATTTAAAACATCTTTTTTTTTTTTTTTTTTTTTTTTTTGGTGGTACCAACAATTGAACTCAGGACCTTGCACTTGCTAGGCAGTTGCTTAAGCTGCTTAGCCATCTCCCTAGTCCTAAAACATCTTTTAAAATTCACTTTTTATGCCTTCCTTTACAAATATGCCACTGTTTTACCCTTTTTTTTTCTGTAGCTGGCATAGTCTGCCCTGGGGGTGGGGCTGGCGTGGCATGTGGTACTAGAGATCAAACTGAAGTCTTGCTTGTCTAAGCTTGCCTCAGCAGATGCTTTAGACCACTGAGCTATCTTGCCAGCCCTTGTATGCCACTGTTTTTAAGGAACTCTATCATTGTTAAATATTTTTGTAAATGCTGCTGCAGTGAATAGCTTTGTGTGGGGAGGATTTTCTGTTTGTGGCCTTGATTTACCCATTCTTACATCCATATTTGTCCTGGATGTCTGTGTCCTTAGTGGTTTCTTAGTTTGAAATCCCCAGTGGAGGATTACCTGGCTACAGGGCAGGCTGGGCTCCAAGGCTATCCCATTTACTGCCAGCTGGAGAGCTTGGGCAATGGCTCTGCTTTCCAGCTCTCCCTGGAAACCCCCACTGACTGGATGTGGATGCGGCATGCACACCTGTGACCCTAGTGCTCTGGGAGGGTAAAGCAGGAGGGTGGCAAGTTCTGGCCCAGCCTGGGCAATTTAGTGACCTAGCGAGACACTGTCTCAAAATAAAAAACAAAGAGGTCAGTGTGAAGGCCCTCGGTTCAGTCTCCTGTATGGCAAAATACATTTTTTATGCCTGCCTAGGCAGAGCACAGTGGCCGGGGTTCGATCCCTGGCACACTGTGCCGGCTCTGCCCACGGGGTGCACTGAGCCTGTGAGTGAGACTGGGCGTGGTGGAGTGAGCCTGTAACTCCACTTGGAGGCTGAAAACAGGAGAATCACTAGGAGTCCAGTCTGTGTAGTGAGACCCTGTAGACGCTGTCCTAAATACAGGAAAAAAATACATTTTTAAAAATGATGATCAAAATGTTTTGGGGGACTGGATGCTTTATATATGCTTACTTGTGAGCTTGTGTCACACGGTTTTCTTCTTCATATTTTGGGATCTTAAAGTATTGGTTATTTTTTTTTTTTTTTTTGCAAATTATGTGCTTTGTACAGTAATGACATATTTTCTGTGGAATCATTTTTCCTGGTGTGTGTGGTTTTTTTTTTTTGTGGAACCAGGGATTGAACTCAGGCCCTTACACTTGCCAGGCAAGCACTTATTCTACTAAGCCATCTCCCTGGGCCCTTGAGGTGCTTTAAATGCCTTTAATTTGGGGACTTTTATTTTTTATTTATTTATTTTTTTGGCAGAACTGGGGATTGAACTCAGGCCCTTGTGCTTTCCAGGCAAGTTCTTATTTTACTGAGCTATCTCCCCAGCCCTGGGGACTTTTATTGATCATATATTTAATCAAAGCCAGATCTCCCATCTTATCATTAATTATTATTATTATTATTATTCCATTAATTTTAGCTTGAAAGCTCATCTCCATCTGGGATACTGGTGCTGGGCGGGCATAGTGGTCACCTGGTAGGTGCAGAGCTTTGGGTTCAACCTTAACCACAACACAAGACAAAACCAAAATTGCTGCTGGTTACCTGTTTCAGGACACTGCAGCTGGCTTAGATACCCTGGATCAGTCTGGTGACTGGTAGGGATGCAATGGGACTGCCCACTTGCCAGGCCTGGTTTCTTATGTCTACTGGCTGCCTTCCTGGTGTGCAGGTTCCTGCCAGCTAGGGCCACGGTGTCGTGGTGACACTGCGGGCTTTGCTGTATTCACAGGAGGGGCGGGCTCTGCCCTTCACTCTTCCTTCCCAATTGTTCACCCCTGGTTGTCCAGAGGTCTGTCAGAGGAGTTCCCCTTTGTGGGCAGGAGAAAGTGAGAGCGGATGAGGCCTGGGTGCTGCAGGCCCTCCTCTGCAGGTTGTCAGACAAAACAGAAGCTTTGATAGTCCTTTGCTAGGACTCTCTTGGCCCAAGGTGCGACTCAGGTGGAGGGGATCAGCTCTTGCCCTTTTCTCTTGGATGCCACTGCCTGTGTCCTCTAGCTCCACACCGAGGCCTCCCCACATCCCTCGTGTCTTCCCCTTCTGGAGACAGAGCACAGGGTCCATTTATAGGCCCAGCCCAGGCCTCTTTCTGGGGTCATGAACACAGGTGGCATAGGCAACCAGGAGGCAAAGGAGTTTGAGCCCCGATCTGCTGCCTGCACTTTTGCATATCCTTGCCCACCTTTGGTAATTTTGGGCAAGTTTTGAATGTGGGCCAGCTTGAGTCTGTGCAAAGGAACCTTGACTTTTGCTGCCACCCAAGACAAATGAGGAGCTTGGCATGGTGGCGTGCACTTGTAATCTCAGCACTCTAGGAGGCTCAGATAGGAGGATTGCAAGTTACAGCCCAGCCTGGACAATTTAGGAAGACTTTGTCTCAATTAAAAAAAAAATCAAAAGGACTAGGAATATAGCTCAGTATGAAGTCCCAGAAAAATTCTCAATACTGAAAAAAAAAAAGACAAAAGGAAGTGAGCCCTGCATCACTAGAGCTGTGTATACACTGAGTAAGAACCTTCCTGAAGGGCCAAGCAGGGGTAGGGCCCCAGAGTTCCCAGCTGCCCCTCACCCATGTGCTGGATGCCCTGGGATCTGGCCCTGCTTGGGAGCTATGGGGGTGTTTCCTTGGCGTGGTGTTCTCCTTAACATGTCTCTATGGGGCCAGAAAAGCCAGTGCCCTCAAGCTCAGACTGTGCTTGGGGCCTTGCACCCTGGGGTGTGCTGGCAGCAGGCTCTATAGACCCTAAATTCTGGTATGAGGCTTAGGAGGATGGGAGAGGGAGCCTGCCTTTCTCTCCTTGCCCAGCAGCCCCTAGCTGGATGCAGTCTTGGTCTCATGGGGTTGGGTTGCTAATTCTGGGCTGACATGCTGAGAATTTGGGCATGCACTGAATTTGTGAGTGTACACAGAAGCTGTAAATGTGCACAGAAGTTATGTGTAGAGGTTGTGAGTGTGCAGAGATTGAATATGCGTAGAGTCTGCGAGTGTGCCCAGATAGCTGCGTGTGTTCACAGAGGCTGCAGGTGTGTGCAGAGGCTGTAAGTTTGTGCAGAGGCTGCAAGTGTGCAGAGACTGAGAGTGCACAGAGGTCTGTGCATGAGCACAGGTAGCCAGCAGCAGATGTGGGTGGAGCCTGGGGGAGCACATCAGATCCTAGGGAAAGAACTTGCTGACACTCAGAGCAGCTATAGTGGAGCCCTGGTCCTGCGGACAGTTGTGCAGAACTGAGTAGGTCAGATGACCTGGATATGTGTGCCCCCCGAGGGATGAGGGCTCTGCCTGGGAGCCACATGAATAGTAGCCAAGGCTTGGGCAATGGGTCACCTCCACCTCTCCCAGGTCATTCCCAAAACCCTTCCAGTGGCCTGGAGCGAAGGACTGGTCACTTTTATGACATTAGCAGGGCCTTTTCTGGAAAGTAGGGCTGGCTAGGGAGGTCTGGGGTTGGGATGGAGTAGTTCATGAGTATCCTGCCCCCACTCTGTCATCTAGAGGTACACAGAGAGGCACCTGACTGTGGGGGTCAGGAAGTGGCTATGTCCAGCCCTGTGAATCTCTCAGCAGACCAGACCATCAGGTGGCCTCAAAGTGGTAGCAGAGTGTGGCACAAGGCCACTAGATCCGTGGAACTTGTGCGTGTCTATGGGTGGGCAGCATCCCCTCAGCCCTTTAGAAGAGGGCCGGAGGCCTATCTATTGCTCCTGAACCGCTCTGAGGGATGGGGCTAGAAGCTCAGTGCTAATGGGGCTGCTCTCACAGATGGTCTCTGCCGGTGGAGGGACCTGGCAGATGGCCCAGCCCATGTATATCCAGCTCCTCTTCACACAGTGTGGTTGGGGACCTTTGCAGGGGGGCGGCAGTCACTCTACATACAGCTCAGGTTCAAGCCACAGCCTCAGCATAAGCCTAGACACAGATAAGGAGACGGGGGTCCAGTCCATAGTCACCTGGCTCCAAGGAGGAGACATCAGGTTGAATGGGACTGGTGGAGCAAGCTGTCCAGTTTATGGTAGCTGGAAAGCAGAGCAGGGGAGCAGTGCCGGAGAGGAAGAGGCAGAGGGATTAGACATAAACCACAAAGCCATGTTGGGCCGGGTGGCACATGCCTCTTATCCCAGTACTCAGGACACTAAGGAAGGAGAATCGCCATGAGTTCAAGGTCAGCCTGAGCTACATAGTGAGTTCAAGGCCAGCCTCAACTGCATAATGAGACCCTCTCTGAAAAACTCAAAAATAGCCAGATGTAGTGGTACATGTCTGTAATCTCAGCACTTGGGAGGCTGAGGCGTGAGGTTTGTTGTGAGTTCGAGGCCAGTCTAAACTGAACAGTGAAACCCTGTCTCAAAAACAGAACAAATACAGCAAAACAAACCCCCAACAAAAATACTCCCCCAAAACTCAAAAATAAGTAAATGAATGAATAACCAAAAAACCCAGTGCCACATCTCCTTGACCTACCAGACACACCTAGAAGTGTACTCCCCCAACTACCCTGGTGAGTCCCAAAGCCAGTCCACCCATAGGGTCCCACAACTGGGGGTAGCGGAGTTGGCTTCTTCCACCCCAGCGTGCCCTGAAATGCCAACCTCTGTCTTATCTTCTCCCTCCCACTTTGTCAGGGACTTCCTGCCTGATGGGTACTCCAGGCAGAGTCACCCACCTGGAGCTGTCCCTGCCATGCTGCGGAGGGTGGCAGGTGGCCGCTCCTCCCTATAGCTAGAAAACCCCCTTAATTACAAGTCAGTACATGGCAGCTATCTCTTGCAGGAGCTACCCAGACAGGCAGAGCAGGGCAGGACCCGAGCACCAAGTGGCCCTGGAGCCCAAGGAGGTGTTTCCTGGGCAGGTGGGGTATTCCTCTGATTAAGAGGCCCCCCACCCCAACCCTGGCACTGCCTTCCCCAGAGCCACATGTGGCCACATTTGGTTGGGCAGTATGGGCAGAAACCCCTGACCCCATGAAACTAGGATCCACTACTCCCTCCTCAGGAACTGTTTACAGAGCTGGGCTGCAGCTCTTGGGGTCTCCAGTCTTCCTACTTGCTTTGAGGGAGTGTTTAGGGACAAGGCTCAGGGGCCCATAGTGACAGAGCTATGGCTTTAGGACTCACCAGGATAGTCGGGGGAGTACACTTCTGGGTGTGTCTGATAGGTCAAGGAGATGTGGCACTGAGGTTTTTGATTATTCATTCATTTACTTATTTTTGAGTTTTTTTGGGGGATTTTTGTCAGGGGACTGTTTTCCTGTATTTGTTCTGTTTTTGAGACAGGGTCTCACTGTTCAGTTTAGACTGGCCTCAAACTCACAACAAACCTCCTGCTAAGCATCTTAGCAGGTACACAGAAAAAGAAGCAGAGGCCTGAGACCCCAGTGGAGCTGAGGCTGGCACAGAGTTACCTAGCAGAACCACAGGCTCCTTGCTGCAACCAGAGTTAGCCAAAGCTGGACAGGGCAAATGGAGCCCCAGCCATTCCTCCAGGGAAGGGCCCTGTGCCCAGACGTGTCCTTACACTGGAGTTCCTAGGCGTCCTCTCAAGCAGGTCCCTTTTCCCTCACAGTCATAGGTCACAACAAGCCTCTGCTCACTTGTCAAGGGTCCCCAGAGGACCAGGTTCCTCTGGAACACATGTATAAATAAGTCAGCCAGAGTATACCACCTGGTGAGGATGAAGGTCACACTGGACAAGCCTGTGGCTGCACCTCAAAGGTGTGAGAAGGGCAGATGCTCAGGTGGCCCCTAGGCCCTGAGCAACCCCAGACACTGGGCTCCTCAGAAAGACAAGGGCAGAGCTTCATGAGTGACAGGTTGGGGCCTCTGGAGTGGGTGAGGCCAGGGCAAGTGTGTGGGTGGGGCTGACTGAATGTGGGCGGGGCCCTAGGTGAGGGTAGGGCCATGGCTGGATGTGGGTGGGGCTGCCTGGTGAAGGGCTGTACTTCACAGGCAAAGGTAGGGCCGTGTTTACCTGTGGGTGGCGCTGTCTGGGCAGGAACAAGGCCTCTCTGGTGAGGCTGGAGCAATGCCTAGGGGTGGGGGGGTGGAACCCCACAGGTAGGGGTCACAGCCAGGAGGACAGGGCCTGATTTAAAACCTTGCTGTTTGAGGCCCAGGCCCGTCCCTATCCTCTTTTGTTCTTCCCCTCAGCCTTCTGTCCATTCCCTTCTGGCTTTGATTCCGCAGTCTTCCACCTGCTGCTGAGCAATGTCTGTCTGTGAACACAGGGAGGGGACATTTTTCCCCATCTCTGCTCCCTCGCCCCCTGGTGGACAGAGGGAGGAAGTCTTCATTAGGAATGTTGCCCATCTCAAATGCTGGGGTGGGCTATCTAACCCAGGACTCCTCCAGCCCAACAGCCTAGGGCTCTCTGCTGGTCTGTCCATGTCTATACCTCCTGCTAGGAGGTCGCCAGCAGGCTGGCTCCTGCTTGACTTATTTGATGCATAGGTCTAACTCTTCCCTACACCACTTCTACTTAGTCCTCCATATTCTTGATCCTGGATTCAACTCCAAAGTGCCACATGGCTTCCCTAGCCCTGTGAGCCCCTAGGGATCCCTTAGGAGCTGCTGGTCCTGGCACTGCCTTCAGGATGTATTGATATCTAGGTGTCCTGCAGCTGGGCTCCCCCCCCCCAGAATCACACCTGAGGTGATGCCTTGTCACTCATGGTCCCAGGGGTCTTCTCTTTCTTTGTCACTCAACATGGGAGACCTGTGGTTCCCAGGTCCTCTTGGCATCCAGAGGGTGATTTATCCCTTGAGACAAGCAGGCACTCACCCCTGAGATTGTTATAAAAGCAAAAGGAGGGTGGGCCTTCCTGACCACTAGTAGGGGACAGTGGGGCACCCTACCATGGTTCATAGAGGAGAAAACACAGGACTGAGCAGGCTGGCCTTGACCCCCTGGTGCATCTGCAGGTATTTTTGGTGGTGCATTTGTAACTCCGTCCTCAGCCTTTTTTCTTACCTGCCAAGTGGAGATTATACCTCCAGAGCAAGGTTGTGGGGACAGAAGGAAGGGCTGTGTGCAGGTGCACATTCATTCATGTGCACATGGTGTGTGTGTGTGTGTGTGTGTCCCCAAGTGCAGGCACATGTGCTATGTCATTCTGGCAGGTGTGATGAGTCCCAGAGCACTGTGCTTGGTCCCTGCCATCTGGGGTCAGGTTTTTCCATCCTTGAAGCTGACTCTGGGCCTGGCAGCAGGCACCCCCTCCCCCACTGCTGCAGGTGCAGGGAGGCTGGGCCGGGAAGCCTCATTTGAGAGTATGCGGGTGGCTGAGAGCAGGCACAGCTGAGGGCTGAGTCAGCCTGAGGCCAAGGAGCCTGCCTTCTCCATCTGGTGCTGTGCCATGCAAGTCTCCTGACACATGGGCCTAGGTGTCCCTACCGCAGAAAGGCTGGGGATGGGTCTGGAGGAAGGTCTTGGGTGGATTGCCCTATTTGGGCTGTGGTTTCCACTTCCTGATGTGGCTTGGGCTCCAGCTGTGAGTTCAGGTCCCCCACCTCCTAGGTTACCCTCACCAGGTCATCTCCCTGCCACTTGCCTCCACCTGGGCACATGGGTGGGTGGAGTGGGCCTACTCAGTGCCCTTCTTTCCACTCTCTGTGGTGCCAAGTGACCCCACCTCCTGGTGATCTTCTGTGGACAGGGCTGACAACCTGGCTGGGAGGAAGGCCAGGGTGGCTGCAGTACATTCTGCCTGTGGTGAGATGTGAACGGGGGGG
>PVKA01008257.1:0-49791 GCA_004027165.1 Ctenomys sociabilis | reverse complement strand
CCTCAGGGCACTCGCTGCTGCCCGGAGGTGCCAGGCTGCTCAGCATACCTACTTGTGAGTCCTGGCCTGACACCTGTGCTCCTCTATGTCTCGGGCATGAGGACACAGTGGTGCGTACATGTGTGAGGGAGGTACACATGCACAGGCCCATGCCATGCATGCATGCAGGCTCACACTGGGCCTTGTCTGTGAAAATCCTCCAAGGGCAGTGCTTAGGGCCCTGAAGAATGGGGACACAGCCATGGATGGCTGCCTTCTACATGGGGCTTCATGTGGAGGCCGAGCTGGTGAACCTCTCCTCTGAACCCCTAGCCCTACTTGTCTACCCCAGCTACCTAAAGCCCATCTCTTCCCCAACATGGGTATAGGACTGGCTTTGGCAGCCAGAGTGGGCATTCTAGGCTGTGTTTCCCTAGGCCTCACACCCACCACCTCCAGGTAGCCCTCTCAAATGCCCTATCAGTCCTAATCTCCATTCTTGCTGCTAGAGACCCATGATTGGGAGCCAGCCTCTAGCCAAAGTTGGGAGGGGGCATGTTGTGCTATCCTGGTGGGGGACCCTGTTGCAGCATCTGAGGAGCTCATGTGAACCAGGTGCTGCAGAAGGAGGGGTGTCCCTGTTGTGTCCAGGACAGAAACAGCAACACCAAGGGGACTTAGAGGTGGGTCGGGCATGGGATACCTTGGAGCAGCTCCTGCCTAGTACACAGTGGGCCACCTTCTGAGGGCTAGGGGACTCCCTGCACTTTCCAGGAAAGGAAGCTTACAACACAGGGCCCTGGCCTCCAGCTGTCCAGGGCCCAGCATGTGACCTGTGGTCAGTATCCAGCTCTGTAGTTTCTCCTTATAATGTCTGTGATGCCCTCCTAGCCTCAGAGGGACAGAGTAGGCTGCACAAAGTCCAGGAGAGAAATGAAGGGGTCCTCCCACAATCCCTGAGAGCCTGATCTCACATGGAGATGTCTGTGAATCTCTATGTGGCGAGCTGGGCCTGATTAGACCACTTAGCCAAGCCGATGGCAGAGTGACCCTCAGTGGTCAGCCACAGGACCACAGGCTGTCTGCTGGCTCCAGCCCTTGTCAGGGCACAGGGTCCTAGACGGCTGCCCTGAGCAAGTAGTTAGTGCTGAGGCTCAGCACAGAATGCTGGGGTCCAGAGTGGGGCGGGGGCCCAGGGCAAGAGTGGCTGGGCCCTTGCTGATGCCTAGCTCTGTTGCTCCCTTCTCAGCAGACGGCGCCCCACTCAGCGAGCTCTCGTGGTCATCCTCCCTGGCTGTGGTAGCCGTGTCCTTCTCTGGACTCTTCACCGTCATCGTCCTCATGCTGGCCTGCCTGTGCTGTAAGAAAGGTGGCATCGGGTTCAAGGTGAGGGCTGGGAGTCCACCTGGGCTGCCCATGGGGTTCCTAGGGGTTCTTGCACCCACTTGGCCTGAACTGTCCTCCCTCCTAGTGTTGTAGAGCCTGGGATCTCACAGCCCTTTTCCTCGGGCTCTCAGGGGCCCCTGCCCACTCCCTGCCCAACTTTTGGTGCCCTCCATAGGCCATGGCCTTATGTTGTTCTGTGTCATGTCAGGGTCAGGCCTGTCAGGAATTAGGAGGCCAAGGAGGCCCTTGAGGGCGGGGGTGAAAGGGGCTCCCTGTAACCTGAGGGCTTTCACTCTGAATGGAGGGGATACCATTGTGGGAGATCATCAGGCCCTTGTTCATTGAATCAGGGAAACAGAAGTCATGCAGACAGGCTTCCCGGGCACCTGACTGTCATTTGGAGCCCCTAGTTTGAGCATCTTCTTTCCCTGAACATCATCTGCAGGTTCTAGATGCCAGGGCATCTGTTAAGCAACTACAGTAGCCAGTTTTACTGGGCCCAGGGTGGCTGGACTTGAGAGGTGAGCTCCCCTTTGATGTTGGTGGCTGAGAGTAGACTGCTCCCCCATACAAGTTGCCCAGCCACCCCATCCAGCCGAGGCTCCATCCAGCAGGAGAATTATGGAGCTGAGCCCGATGCCGAGGCCCCCACCTGGGGTGGCGTGGGCTGCAGCCCTGCTGGTCAGCACATTGCAGCCTGGCCAGGGCCCTCCAGCCATTCATGCACCCACAAGGGGCAGCCCAGCTGGGCAGGAGGTCAGATTCCTGCACAGAGAGAGTAGGGATGGGAGGAGCCTCTTTGGGCCAAGCACAGCACCCTGTCTGTATTACAGGCCCAGCCCCCTCCTAAGTGATCTGCAGCCTGGCCACTGTGGTCCCCATGTTAGAGTCCCACTTTTCTCTCCACCCTGCCCAATGTCCTGTCCCAGTCATTTGATCTGGCACCTGCTCACTGCCTGCTTTTTCCAGGGCTGTTGTAGACTACTTTCAAGGGGAGCTGAGTGCCTGGGTAGCATTGGTGCTCACTGCCCACAACCCCCCCTACTCCCACATACAATTTTCCTGGAGGACCCTGAGGCTACAGCCTCTGAGCTGTGGGGACAAGGGTGAGGATGGGACAAAGGGTGGGACTTGGGCCTTCCTCAGGGCTCTATGAGAGAGAACAAGGCTCCACACACAGGCTAGCACCCCCGCCCTGTGCCCTCCTCACCTCCTGGGGAGCATGGTGCCCAGAACATTCCAGCGCCAGCAGACCCTGGTGGGGAGCTCCCTCTCAGGCTCCCTTCCTGGAGCTGTGCTGAGAAAGGGGCTGGGCAAGCCTGATGCTGACCCTGTGCTACCTGATCGTCCGATGTGCTGGCAGCACCTGGTGGGCACCCAGGCCAAATCCGCAGGTAATGGGCTAGAGCTAGGGCTGAGCCCACATGGGAGGGGGCATCTGTAAGGTCCAAGTGGGGAGGCCTTTGCCGCAGCTGGGATGAAGGGAGCTCTTCTGGGCCCCAGGGAAGGGGCATTGCTGCGGGAACCAGACTTCTCTCACTCCTGTTCTCTGAGCAGCTCCCTCTGGGTGTAGACCCAGATCGGCCCACAGGAAAATCAACAGGGAGCCTACAATTCCTTCTTCATAGCAAGAAAACTGAGACCCAGAAAAAGGGGAGCCCCCTAGGCGGCAAGGATCTCAGGCCTCCTCCCTCCCAGTCTAATGCCTATGCACAGGAGCGTGGACCCTGGAGTGGGTGGCCAGATTCCAATTCCACAGGATGCCCCTGACCCTGCAGAGCCTCAGTTTCCCCACTGGGCAGTGGGGGGTTATAGGGCAGGACAGCATGTAGCCAGGAGAAACTGTAACTGGTGTGTGTGTGTGTGTGTGTGTGTGTGTACAAGGCTTGCACTTTGGGATGTGCTCTGGACCTGGTGTGGAGTCTCCTCCAGTGGAGTGTGGCAACCCCATTTCAAGTCAGCAGAATGGCCAGGAGGAGCTGTCCTAGGGTGCCCAGCACCAGACTTTTAAGGAGCCTGGGTTCCAGGGGGAGGTGGAAGACCAGGGCTCACTCAGCAGGGAGGGTGTGTGACCCCCCCAGGGGGTGGAGGTGGCTTTGTTGTTGCTATCCCTCTTCTGGATGGGAGTGGGGCACCTAATTGCTTCTGCTAGATGACTGTGGGGACTGGGTGGGATGACGCCCTCTGTCCCTGAGGTTGTCCCAAGATAGGATCAGATCACAGACAGGGCCCTGGGGTGAGTGACTCCTGGGGCTTGGGGTGGCTGAGGGTTGTAGTCTGATTCTGGATGGGCAGGGATGGCTGGTTTAGCCCCTTGACCCAGTGTGGGGCTCTGCCCAGCCTGCCCATCCCTGAATCTAAGAATGGCGTCCCAGGGCTCACCATATTCTCTGGAAGGCTTAACTCTGGCCGTGGCCCCTTTTGGGACAGCTGGGTCCCTGAAACAGAGAGACTGGAAACAGAGCTCTGCAGAGGGAGGTGGGGAGGGTAGTTTTGCACATGGGTGCCTCCACTTCCTGTCAAAATCACCTCAGGAAGGGGTGCCTGTGGGCCCTAGTCATACCCTCCCCTCTGACCCTTGTGGTGTCCGGCTCATGGCTGTGCCCTGGCCTGCAGGAGTTTGAGAATGCTGAGGGGGAAGAGTATGCAGCCGACTGCTCGGCACAGGGCTCCCCGACAGCGGCAGCACAGAACGGGCCTGACGTGTATGTACTGCCACTCACTGAAGTCTCCCTACCCATGGCCAAGCAACCGGGCCGCTCAGGTGAGTGGGCCAGGTAGGGAGAATGGGGCTGGCCTCCCTTCCTTGCCCCATATCTTGGGGGGTCAGCAGGCCTGGCTGTGGGGAAGCCCAAGGAACTCAGCTCTGATGGTGGGGATGGTGGGGGCTGGGGACACGTGTGAACCCTCTGGATGCACCCCAGGGCTGTGGCTGAAGGTGGACTTTCCCTTTAGACCTGGGGCCAGCAGTCACCAGGTTTAGGGACAGCATCCCTCTTGCCACTTCCCCACCTGAGAGGGTGCACTTCAGAGGACATGGGCTTCATGGTGCCTGCCAGGCAGGGCCTACATACTCACTGAGGGGACCCTTGTGGGGCTCCCTTGTGGGTGGGGTCAGGAATTGGGCTGAGGTCCCATTCACTAGGTATTGACACAAGTGTGGCCTCTTCCTGGGGCATCCTTCTGCATGTCCCTCTACTGGCCATCTAGGCATAAGCATGGAGTCCAGTGTCCAGAGGTCATGGTCCAATGCCCAAGGCTTTAGAACTCCAGTCCTGTTCTGGGTGGGGCGAGGTCCCTAGCCTCAGGCCACTTCCATGTTAGTCAACTCTCAGGCCCCTTGTCTCAAAGTTCTAACCAAAGGCCACCTTCCCCCACTTCCTGCCCAGCCTGGATCCTCCACGGAAAGTGAGGGAGGGCATGTCAGGCCAGGGAGCACAACAGACTCAATGGGGGCTCTGTTGGTACCAGGCATGTCTCCATGGTCACTCAGCCTGCCCTACTGGGCCTTGACCACCATGCTTCCCATCTCAAGTTACTGGCTGGGCCTGCAGAACAGAATTAGATGACCTCCAGCCACCACCCAGGCCCAGTGTTCTATGCATGTCCTCCAGCCCCAAATCTGGAGAAGTCCAGGCTAGGAGCACATTTGTCCACTGGCCTGAAGGCTTGCAGCCTCTCCAGTACCTCCTGAAAGGACAGGAATCCTCAGTGGCATTGGGTTTGCCTTCCTGGGTGCTGTGGGGGTCTCTAAGCCTGTGTGTGAGCTACAGTCCTAGCAGCCCTGTACTGCCAGGAGCAGTTGGGAGCCACAGACCACCCTCAAGGCAGTGGTTGAGCCTGGGTCTATCTGTGCCTAGGACCCCATGATCCTGAGATCCAGCTGGTTCCAGCCAGTGGAGGCCTCTTTATGGGGACAAGAGGTCAGGGATCCAGGAGAAGACAGAGGTGCATTTTTTCCATTGTTGCAGTTCTGGTCTGTTTTCTAGGGAGAGGCTATGGGTCTAGGATTAGAAACATGGGCAGAAATGGGTCACAAGATGGCAGAAGAAGACAGCTGTGCAGCCTGGGGCCCTGGACCCTCAGGCCCTCTGTGCCATGCCTTACAGTGCTAAGAAATATTCCTGGCTCCATGGCTCTCCTAATGTCTACTGGCATGGCCTGCTTGGGGATAAGTGAGGCCCTGGAGACCCTGTGGTAGGGGAGGGGGCTTCTAAGACAGACCAAGGTGTAGAGGAGAAGCTCTAAGACACAGGCCCAATGGGACCCCCACCCTAAAATCTGCATCAAGCCAACATAGCTCCCTCATCCCCAGGCTTTCTTGGGAGCCAGGCTTGGTTCCAATCCCTTCTGCCCTCTGAGCAGTTGGTGTGGGAATAGAATCCAGGGAATCCAGGGGGACATGAGTGGGTGCAGCCAGCCGCGGCCCTTTCCTCCTGAGCCTACGCTGACCCTTTCTGCCTGCTGACCTCACCCAGCCTAGCTCACAGGGAGAATGGACCCAGTGTGTCCCGTACAGGGCTGTGCCAAGCAGCCCCCAACAAAGGAGCCTTTGGTGTGCCTGGTGCTGGGATGCTGTGGAGGGGTGGGGGTGGGCTGCTCTGGGGCCATCCCAGCCTCAGCACCAGCCTCCTGCCACAGCCACAGTGCCTGCTTGGTGTTGCCTGTGCGGCAAGTTGAGCTTCAAGCTCTGCTGTCTTCAGCTTGCCATGTCCCTGTGGCTCTGGTACCTTTTCCTCAGGCCACCAAGTAATATGACTACGTGCAGCTTGCAGACCCCAGGCTGTCCTGGGCATTAGCCATCCCTGTTCCTGAGACAGCTTGGCCCCTGATGGTGGCCCTCAAGTGTGGCTCTGTCTTGGGTGTCTGGCTTACCCTTCCTGGCTAGTGCTGGGGCTCTCAAGGGAGCTCCCCAGGACAGTTGAGAGTCAGGGAGAAAGCTAGAGAGTGGGAGGGGCTGACTGAGGTCCTGAGCCCCCTGCCCTGTTACAGTGCAGCTCCTCAAGTCTACAGATCTGGGCCGGCACAGCCTTCTCTACCTGAAGGAGATTGGACATGGCTGGTTCGGGAAGGTGAGTGTGGCAGCAGCCTTGCGTGTGGGAGGGAGCAGCATACTGGTCCTGGCTTCCTCTGGTCCCTTTCTCACTGTGGACATGCAGAGAGAGCCAGGACAGCTCTGGTATAGACACATGCTCATGGTATTCCAGCCAAAAGGGTCCAGAACCCATTCTGCAATGGGTAAACTAGGCACAGAAGGAAGTAGCTTATCCTGGGGGAATGGAGGAGAAAGAAGAATGGGGCTGGAGTGTGGCCTGGGTGACACCTGTCCTTGCAGGTATTCCTGGGTGAGGTGCACTCAGGTGTCAGCAGCACCCAGGTGGTGGTGAAGGAACTGAAGGTGAGCGCCAGTGTGCAGGAGCAGATGCAGTTCCTGGAGGAGGCACAGCCCTACAGGTGGGTGGCATCTGGGGACAGGCAGCTGGAGGGACATGTGCCAATTGCCCAGGACCCCTGTAACAGAGGCAGGATTTGTGCCACCCTGCCCCACCTTGCATGGCTCTTGTAGGGCCCTGCAGCACAGCAGTCTGCTCCAGTGCCTTGCCCAGTGTGCCGAGGTGACACCCTACCTGCTGGTGATGGAGTTCTGCCCACTGGTGAGTGGCCCCTGGAAGGGAAGGGCTGCCTCTGCCTCCCTAGAGCCTTGGCCCTGAGCTGCTGCCCAGATGGGTTGGGGAGGGGGTGTTCTGCTGCGTTGAGATCCTCCATGCCTTGCCCATAAATAGTGCCATCCCTGGTGCCTCACATCTCCCCTAAAGCAGAATCAGGGAACCCTGCCCTGCCACCTTCCAGAGGAGGCCTGTGCAGAGTGGGGACCCAGAAGCCACAGTGATGGCTCAGGGGGCTTGGGTAGCATGAGTGTGTATATTACTTGGCTCTCAGAGCAGCCTCAGTGGTGGTCAGCACAGAGCAGACCAGAGAGCTCCATAGCCTCAGTTTAATCATGGTCAGGGCCTGGCCATTTCCCCAGGGTGGATGCAAATCCTGTGCCTGCTGCCTGCTGCCTGCTGCCTGCTGCCTGCTACCTGCTGCCTGCTGCCTGTCCCCTAGCCCCCAGGCTCACATAAAGCTCCAGCATTGGCACATTCTGAGGGTACCTGGGGCACATCAGGACAAAGGCTCCCACAGTCTGGTGTTCAGATTCCTGGGGCTGGGTTGTCAGCCTCTGTGGCTGCTAGTCCACCTTATCTCCAGGCTTGGGTTCCTTCCTGGGTTGCTCGGCAGCAAGCAAATCCACTTGGATTTGTGTTCTTATCCGTTCACAGGGTCATGGTGCTATAAATCCTAAATGGCTGCTGGCAGGGCTAGTTAGCAGAGGCATTGTGGGAGGGCCTCCTGCCTGTGGGTCACCTGGCTGGCCCGTCCCTGGGACACAGCCTTTCCCCAACTCTATAGGTAGCTGCTGCCCGTGGCTGTTAGCCAGACACCATCTAGGCCCCATTTAACCCCAGCATGGGTCAGAAGCAAGGCAAGGCAAGATGGGAGGCCCCAGGGCAGGGCAGCAGGTTGACAGTTGCTCCCTAACTGGGAGGTGACATGTGCTCCCTCTTGGTAGGGGGACCTTAAGGGCTACTTGCGGAGCTGCCGGGTGACAGAATCTATGGTGCCTGACCCCCTGACCTTGCAGCGGATGGCCTGCGAGGTGGCCTGTGGTGTCCTCCACCTGCACCGCAACAACTACGTGCACAGGTGAGAGGCAGGCAGGGCTACCCGGGCAGGGTCTTCTCTGCTGACCCGTGGAGGTGGGCCCCTCACTGGCCCAAAGGGTGGATGGTGCTGCCGGTCTTTGGGGCCTCATGAGGATGAACCAGATTCATGTATGCGGCCTCGATTAGCCATGCTATGAGGAATTTCACTAGATTTTAGAAACTGGGAAGATTAGGGTTTGAAACCCTGAAGTGAGGGGCTCCCCAACAACCCCACTCTGTCTCTCAAAGGATGCTGGCCCTGCAAGGGGAGGGATGGCTTTGTCCTGCCTCTGGCAGTTGGAAAGACAGGTCAGGGTGCTCAGCCCCTTGGGAGTCTGGGGGATGTGCCGGAAGAAGTAGTGATGGACGAGAGGCCCTGCCAGCCCTGGATGCCGCACAGGCCGTCCTCCCCAACAATATCCTGGTGCTGAGTGATGACACAGGCAACTCCAGCATCAGTGATTTTGTTGAAGAGGGCAGCTGCCAGCCTCCTGACCTGCCCACCGTGCCCCTTCCCCAATTGTCTCAGGCTCAGGCACACTTGCTCGCAGCTGTGCCCTGGCATGCAGATACCATCCTCAGGGAGTGGAGAAAGGCTGGGGCACTCCATCCCCAACCTAAGTCCTCAGTGAAGCAGCTATCCAGAGTGTGTGGCACACCCTATTGTGCCATGTACCTCCATGTAGCCACCAGGCAGTTGGGAGGGCCAAAACCAGCACCAGAGCTGGCTGCTGGGTAGAAGGTCATCCTAGGGCAACCCACATGGCTTGCCTAGGGATGCTCCATGCCTACCCTCCCCTGGGGACTCAGCTCTATTCCTAGCTGGAAGAGAAGGACCAGGCCCTGGACCATGGGCTCTGGCAGTGGACAAGATCCTCTGGCACACTCAAGCCCCAGTTCCCCCCACTGAGCGCTGCCTCTTGGGGGTGCTTGGAGGAGAGGAGATGGTACTGAAGACTGCAGACACACAGGGCAGGGTGGTCTGTGGCCTGAGAACTCCCTGGGTAGGCCAGCAGACCAGTGTCCCAGGAGAAGGGTGGGGGCTGGGCAGTGTCTTCATTGGTGGCCCAGAGGCCTCATTTTCCCCATCTACACTGCCATGTTTAAGGCTCTGCCTTCCAAAGTAACCAGTGTGGGGCAGCCTGTCAGGGCCTAGACCCAGGAGGTCCCTGGGTAATGAGCCATTCTTTCCTGGGCCAAAGCCCTAGCTGACCCTGCCTCCTACTCTGCAGTGACCTGGCCCTGAGGAACTGCCTGCTGACGGCAGATTTGACAGTGAAGATTGGGGACTATGGCCTGTCCCACTGCAAATATAGGGTAAGTCAGGGGGGTTGGGCCTATGAGATGGGACTGCCACACATGGGATCCAATCCTGCCCTGTGTGCCCATAGGAAGATTACTTTGTGACTGCGGACCAGCTGTGGGTGCCGCTTCGCTGGATTGCACCTGAGCTAGTGGACGAGGTACATGGGAACCTGCTGGTAGTGGACCAGACCAAGAGCAGCAATGTGTGGTGAGCACGGGGCTGCAACAGAGGGCGGTGCAAGGATGGGCCAGACCTCACAGTGGGCACGTGAGCTTGCGGCTCCGGGGGGTTTCTAGGTGGCTATCCTGCCCCTCTTACTCAGCATGTGCCCTAATACACTCAGGCTTGCCACAATGTGACCGCAAGGCTGTGCGCCGCATGTGCCAGCTGGAGACCCTGAGCTGGTGAAAGGATTGCTTGGATGGTTAGGATGTTAGGTATCCCCAGACCTGCTGGGCTGACACCAGCAATATCATGCCTAAAGCATACATTTAGATTCCAAAGTTCGCCTGGAGCAGCAGCAGGGGGATTATGTTGTTAAGGGATGTGAGGCCCTGACTCTCATCTATGCCTGTGAAGAGGTCTTGGGGGGTTCTTGACTGCCCTTGAGGGAACTCAGGTCATGTTGGGCAGAGGAGCAAACAGGGAGGCAGATGCTAGGGTCTCCCAGCATTGCAGCTTGAGCCCCAGCACGAAGCTGGGCACAGAGCAACCATTCTTTTTGCCTAGGCTCTGCAGCCATGGGGGAGGGGTGAGCTGCTCTAGGGGCTTGCATAGATGTTGGGTGTGTCTCCTGCCACGGGGTGTCATGCCCAGTGGACATAGCCTCTGTTTCTCACTGCTGCATCCCACTCCTTATGACCATGACGGCCCCATACACATGGTTCTCCTCTTAACTATGCCCCATCACAGACATTCCCCTCCCCCATCCTGCTTGTGAACCCCACTGAGGAGCCCCTTCTTGGCATACTCAACCTCAGAACCCTGGCTGGGGTCCCCATCACAGGACTCTGGCCACAAAGGTCACAAGGACTTCTCCATTGCCAAATCAGCTCTGTCCTACCTCCCAGGGTCAGAGGAGCAAGGGTCAGAGGAGCAAGGGAAACCCACCATTCATTGGAAGGGACCCTCAGCTGCTTTCTCCTAGCCCTGCATACTCTAGGAATTCCTGCCTGTCACCACAGCCTTACCCATACTGCCTAGGGTGTCCAGTCCAGCTCCTGCTGCAGCCTCTTGGGTCAGGCCTGTCTGGATTCCAAGCTTCCTTTCAGCTTCACTGGCAGCTCCCACACCTGGCATAGTAACTTCAGCATGTCTGGTGAATGAGTGGACAGACCAATGGCTGTGATTGTGTGAGGCCAGATTGGATTTACCTTGCCAGGGTCTGTGTGCTGACACCTGTGTGCCTGTCCTTTGGGAGGGCCGGCTGATGTGTACTGAGCTGTGGGCCCAGAGTGGCTGGCACAGTGGTGTCCTGTGTGGTCCTTCCCAGGCCTATCTCATGGTAATCACCTCTGCAGGTCTCTGGGTGTAACCATCTGGGAGCTCTTTGAGCTGGGCACGCAGCCCTACCCTCAACATTCGGACCGACAGGTGCTAGCCTATGCCGTCCGGGAGCAGCAGCTCAAACTGCCCAAGCCCCAGCTACAGCTGACCTTGTCTGATCGCTGGTGAGGACCCCACCATTTGGGGAGAGGAAGGCTGACAGTGGGGGTACCCCAAGTCTCCAGGGATAGGTGGCTCAAAGTGACTGCCTGGGGCTCAAGCTGCCTTGTCTTTCTTCCTGCCCCCCATAATCAGGGAAGAGGATTTAAGGCAGTGTCCCCTTCCCTCACCTCTGCTCCTAGAATCCTGGGGCCTTAGGATGTTTAGGGTGTTGAGGAAGTGGGAGACTCCCCCGCAACCTTGGAGGTACCTGGGATTCAGGAGAGCCAGCTCTCACATAGAGGTCGGTGCTCCACTCTCCCGTGGTTCCGGCCCAGCCTGCCTCTGGATGGGGTTGGGCCACCCATGGGAACCTCCTGGCAGGTACGAAGTGATGCAGTTCTGCTGGCTGCAGCCGGAGCAGCGGCCCACGGCTGAAGAGGTGCATCTGCTGTTGTCCTATTTGTGTGCCAAGGGCGCTACCGAGGTGGAGGAGGAGTTTGAGAGGCGCTGGCGCTCGCTGCGGCCAGGCGGGGGCAGCGTGGGCTCAGGGCAGGGTGCAGCAGGTCCTACGTTGGGCATGTCGGCTGAGTTGGCTGCGGCCTCATCCTTCCCACTGCTGGAGCAGTTCACAGGCGATGGCTTCCACAGCGATGGGGATGACGTGCTGACGGTGACTGAGACGAGCCGAGGCCTCAACTTCGAGTACAAGTGGGAGGCGGGTCGCGGCTCGGAGGTCTTCCCACCTAGCCCCGGCCATGCCACGCGCCTGCAGGAGCTGTGCACCCTCGATAGTGCGCCGCTGGGCGTGGTGCCAGTGCTCAGTGCGCACAGCCCCTCGCTAGGCAGCGAATACTTCATCCGCCTAGAGGAGGCTGCGCCCACGGCGGGCCATGACCCCGACTGCGCAGGTTGCGCCCCCAGCCCCCAAGCCACCGCAGATCAAGAAGATGAAGACTCGGATGGCAGTGCCTCCGCCTCACTGGCCATGGAGCCGCTGTTGGGCCACAGAGTGCCAGTGGATAGTCCCTGGAGCTGCCATGACCACAACCCGCGCAGGAGCCGCGGCCGGGACTCGCCCTGCCCCTCCCACTCACCCTCACCCACCGCGGAGGACATAGATTGGGGAGAGGCTGCCTTCTGCCCACCCTTTTTTGAGGACCCTCTGGGTGCATCCCCTTCTTTGTGCTCAGGGGCTGTGCTGACTGGAAGTGAGGAGGAGCTGGGGGAGGCTGAAGCACAGAGGGCCACCCAGCGTGGACACTGGAGTTCCAACATGTCAGCCAACAACAACAGTGCCAGCCGTGACCCTGAGTCCTGGGACCTTGGCTATGTGGGCAGCTACCCTGACAGCTATATGGATGACTACCCCAGCCCATTGCAGACCCCCCAGGCCTCCCCAGAGTTGGGCCACCCCCTGGCCCAGGAGGGCCCCAGAGAACCTCTGCTTGGACCACAGTCTGTCTCTCTTAGCCCTGACTCAGGCCACTGCCTCATCCTTCCCCACTTGGGCTCTGCCCAGGGCCTGGCACCTGCTTCCTGCCAGATCATATCCCCGTGGACTGGGGCAGCCATAAGTGGGGGTGACAATTCCCAACCAGAACCCAGGCTTGCACAGGAAGCTGAGGGCTCTGCTGGACTCCAGCTGTCTCTTCCTTCTGTCCCATCACCATCCCACGAAGGAGCCCCTCTTCCCTCTGAGGATGCCAGTGCTCCTGACACCCTTCCGGCTTCCCCCACAGCTGCTGCTGGCAGCCAAGTGACAGTCCCAGAATTAGTCCCGACCCTGGGTAATAGCACGAGCTCCCTGGAGGTGGAGGAACCCAGCAGTGAGGATGAAGACACAACGGAGGCCACTTCAGGTGTCTTCACTGATGTGTCCAGTGATGGCCCCCAGGCTGAAAAGCCCGACATAGTGCCAGCCCTACGCTCTCTGCAAAAGCAGGTGGGGACACCTGACTCCCTAGACTCCTTGGACATCCCCTCCTCAGCCAGTGATGGTGGCTGCGAAGTCTCCAGCCCATCTGCTGCTGGCCCCCCTTGTGGGCAGCCCCGTGCACTGGACAGTGGCTATGACACAGAGAACAATGAGTCTCCTGAGTTTGTGCTCAAGGAGGCCAGTGAGCCCAGGGAGCTGGCTGCAGAGGGTGATAGCCCAGGGCCCCAGACCCAGCTCTCAGCCTCCCTGGGGAGCCTCAGTGAGAAGAGCCCCTACCGAGACTCTGCCTATTTCTCAGACCTGGATGCTGAGCCTGAATCCTCCTTGGGCCCTGAGAGGAGCAGCTCAGGCCAAACCTCAGGGCAGAGCTCTGGGCTGCAGTCCTTGCAGACCTCTCCTGTGTTTGCAATGCTTGGGGAGGCACCCAGCACTGGTCACAGGGAGGTGCTACCACCACTGCCAGGGCCCCAAGAGTGTCCCCCAGAGCCAGAGGCCTGCCTCTCTAGCCCCAGGCCAGAGCCTCCTACATACTTAGGCTCAGCTGAGGAGCAGCCTATGGTCAGTCTTGGCTCTTCCAAGTTCTTCCTGCTGACCCCTGTGCCACGGAGCCCAGAAGGTGATGGCACAGAGCTCCAGGGGTCCTCAATACTGTCATCAGGGCAGACAGGGAGCCCAGGCAACCCCAGAACCCCACTCTGCCTGGCCCTACCTGGACGTCCTGGGGCCTTGGAGGGCCGGCCAGAGGAGGAAGAGGATGATAGTGAGGACAGTGACGAGTCAGATGAGGAACTCCGCTGCTACAGCATCCAGGAACCCAGTGAGGACAGTGAGGAGGAGTCACCTGCGGTGCCTGTGGTGGTGGCTGAGAGCCAGAGTGCACGCAACCTGCGCAGCCTGCTCAAAATGCCCAATCTGCTTTCTGAGACCTTCTGCGAGGACCTGGACCGCAAGAAGAAGGCTGTGTCCTTTTTTGACGACGTCACTGTCTACCTCTTTGACCAGGTGGGTGGGCTGTTCCCGCAGGTGCACTTGGTGCTGTGTGCGCTTGCACGAGGGCATGGAATGCGGGTGTGGAGGGACTGTGGTGCAGGTGGCCAAGTTAGGTGTGCTCTGACCTCTGCAGGAGAGCCCCACCCGGGAGCTTGGGGAGCCCTTCCCTGGTGCGAAGGAGGCACCCCCAGCGTACGTGCCGGGCAGCCCCGGCTCGCCCAGCGCCCCCAGCCGGCCAAAGCGGGGTGACTGCTTTCCAGAAGGCTCTGCAACGGAAGAGGGTGAGCTGGGGGCGTGATGTCAGAGAAGGGGCCATGACGTAGGGCAGACCGTGAAGTCAGGAGCGGGGCTGTGACGTGTGGGAGTGTGATGTTGGGGCGGGGCCTCCGTGGACACGAGTGACCCGGCAGCCCGGCCCAGTTTCAGGCGGCGGGTTCGAGTGGGACAACGACTTCCTTGGGGCGCCGGCTAAAGGGGTCTTGGCAACCACCCTGGGTCCGGCTGCTCCCGCCCCTGCCGTGACCCCTGAACCGGCCACAACTGTGCCCATCTCGCGCTTCACCGTGTCGCCCGCGCCTGCATCCCGCTTCTCCATCTCGCACGTGTTGGATTCAGACGCCCAGTCTGTGGGAGGTGAGGCGCAGAGAACCGGCAGGGAGTACTGTGAGGGGCATGGGGAAACTGAGGCTGATGAAGTCAGGTCCCTTGCCAAGGGCCACACACCAACCCTGGCCTGCCTGCCCTTGTCTGGATAGCAGGGGCCTGGCTGCCCTGCATTTTCAGGGCAGATTTAGTGTCCAGTGCTCAGTCCCCCACCTCCACCATCCTGAGCTTCATGCTGGCTGTCCCCCATCCTGCCCAGCTTCATCCCCAGAACCCTCTACTTCCAGCCTCCTGCTGGTGTTTGTGACAGCTGCTGCAGCAAGCTGCCTATTCAGGGCATAGGTTTGGTCAGGAGCTAACACCCTTAGTGCTCAGGTGAGGCACTACTAGGAAGAAGTAGCTTCACCACCAGCTGTGTTACAGTCCACTCCTGACTCTGCTTGAGCTCCCGTGTGAGCTCTCCCAATACCCTATGTGTAGTGCTTGATAAATTCCTCAGGATCTTGCTAGGTGGCTTTCAAAGGCTACTTCCTCCAGGAAGCCACCTGCCTCTTACGCCACTCAAGGAAGATCTAATCCTCTACCTGGCTTGGGCTTGTGCCTGTACTCTGAAGGGAAGGGCCTGTCAACTTTACCCTGGAGCAGACAGGCCAGTTACCAGGAAATAAATGCATGACCCTGACCAGCGCCTTGCTGCTCAGGCCTGTTTCCCCACCTATAAAAGAGCTTGGTCAGGGTGAAGCAACGGGAAGAGAAATTCATCATCTCCCACCAAGACAATGGTGGACAGGTAGATAGGAGGCACACCAGTAAACCTGTGGGCACTGTGGGCAGGGAAGTGGAGGTCCCACATGCTCATTGCACTCTCTCTTTGGCAGGCCCTGCAGCAAGCACTGGAGGCGAGTACATGGAGGCTTGAAACCCAGGCATTGCATCCTGAAGAGACAGGCATCACTGGAGCCCCTGCTGTCCTGTCCTGGCAGCAGCAAGGATAGGGACCAGGAATGAGGGGAGACCACAGCCCAGGGAGCAGCAAATCCAGAGCCACGGTGCACCATGTGGCATCCTGGTGAAGCAGGTAGATGGGCGGCCCCTCTCCAGCCCTGCACAGTAGACTGTGCACACTGCCTGTATCACCTTGGGGGCAGAATGTGTCCTGGACACTAGGTTTTGCTGCCAGTCCCCCAGGATGGCCAGCCTGAGAGCTGTGGGTGTCTGGATACAGAAACATAAACACTTCAAAAGGACCCCATGTCCTTCATCCCTGGGCCTGGCTGGCCCCAACCCTGTAGCTACCTTTCCACTCTGGCTGCTGCCTCTGGACTTCTTGGCTGGGGTTGGAGACCTGCCCTTGGCCATGGGCCTGCATGCCATGCCTGGCTGGCTCTCTCCATCTGCTCATGGGACACTTGTACCCTTAGCTGGATGGGACACAGGCCTCAAGGTGGTTATCAGTCCTGCCCTTCACCCTCTCCTAAGTCTGGGTTTACACAGTGCCAGGACAAGCCCCATTCATGGGGCCAGTGTCCCCATACCCTCACCCAAATCTGTGGCTGATTTCCCTTCACTGCCTCCCTGCAAGTTCCTCTACACAGGGCCTGGCTGCTCCTGCTGAGGTTCTGATGAGCCCTGGCACCTGCAGGCACCAGAGGATTTCCAGGTTGTGCTGCCCCCTCCCCCCAGTTCTCAAGGTGTCCCTGGCTGGGCAATGCAGGGGGCTGCACCCTAGGCAGCACTGGGGCTCTTGCCCTCCGGGATAATGGAGTACAGCGAAGGGTGGGGCTGGGTAGCACAGGGACTTATTTTTGTAACAGGTGTTGCTGGAATAGAAATGGGGTGATTCTAAGTTATTGTTGCCAAAGAGATGTAAAGTTTATTGTTGCTGGGGGGTACTTGATTTTGGTGTTTTTTTTTTGTTAGTTTGAGGCTTAGGACGCTGGTGCAATGATTTGTTTTTTAAAAGAAACCAAGCTATGAAAAAAGTTCTGGTGCTCAGCATGTTTTTTTTTTTTTTTTGTTTTTTTGTTTTTTTGTTTTGTTTTGTTTGGTTTGGTAACAATATAAAGCCCTGTGTTGGGCCAAGGCTGAAGTGAGACCCAGTTGCCTGTTCTGTCTGGGAACAGGAGGGACACTGGTTCTTCCCCTGGTCCTGCTCACTTCACCTTGATGACCTGCCACCACTGTGCATGGGCTGGGAGATACCTTTTCCAAAGGCTGCCCCTGCCCAGGGTAGGGTGAAGAGGGTGGGCCTACACCCACACCCCATAGGCAGCTCCCTGAAAGCCTCTTTCCCAGGCTAGTGCCTGTCCTTCAGACCATTGGTGGGTGAGAGACTCGAGGAATTGAGTCATTTGTGCTCCCTGCTGGCATGGCCCTGTATGCCCATCAGAGCTCCATGCCCTAGGCCTCCTGAGCAGGTGAGGGAGGTGGCTCTGGGACTGTGAGGAGCGAGTTCTGCCTGGACTTCTCTCCAGACAAGGACTGCTATTATCAGCTCAGGCCACCACATGGTATTGACTGCATCTAAAGGCAGCACAAAGCACAGATTAAGAAACAAAAATCTTGGAAGTCTTGTATTTGAGCAGCAGCACAGCCCCTGAAGGAAGCAGCCTGAAGGGGTCACCCCAGAGCCAGGGAAGAGTCCAGGAGGACCCCTGCTGGCCAGTGGACACATGATCAGGGATCCAGGCCATAGCTCTGGTAGCTATGGACACCAGGAGGCCCCCACAGCACATTCTGTAGAAGTGGTGCTCAGGCATGGAAGAGATGGTGTCTACTAAGAGGTGGGAGCACAAGGCAGGCCCCCGGATGTCAGCAGAGCTGTAGGAAGTTATGTGCTTTTGCTAAATTACTATTTCAATGAGGGCACAGGCACTTCCCACCCTCAGGTCACAGATCACACTTTGTACAAATGTTTATTGACTAGACACAGGAGCTGGAAGCAGAGTGGGAGTGAGCTCCCTTCTAGTCTCTGGATGAAGGGGGTGTCCTCCCTGTGCCCAAGGCGTCACGGGCCAGGGCCAGGGGTCTCTGCCTTTAGGGAGCCAGCTCTCCGCCAGGGTGGCATAGCCAGTGGGCCTTGGGTTCTTGGATAGCCCCCTTGGAGCAGCTGGGATCCAGCCCAGGGAAGGCCAATGAGCAGAGTGATGCAAGGAAGTAGGGGCTGGATGTCTGTCCCCTAACCAGGAACACGCAGGTGGTAACAACATCAGTTATGCCCACAGTGGGCCCACAGGCTGGCAATGTGGACGTGGCCATCAGCTGAGGAGGGGGGCAGATCTGTCATTGGTCACTGTTGGTTTCAGATGCACATTGGCGAAAGGGTTCCTGAGGAGAGAAGAACAGTTTCAGGTTGGGACAGATGCCATGGACAGACTGTACAACTCAGGCTGTCCTGGGGCCCTCAGTAGGGGACTCTGACAGGCCATTATAGAGATGAGGTAGCAGGGCTAGGGCTAGGCCAGGTGCTGTCTGCAAGGTCCTCAGTTGCTGGTCCCCAGTGCAACTACCCTCTGCCTACCCCACATGCTCTGGGCAGGCAGGGCATCCTCACCTGCAACTGGGGATGGTGGGGTCCAGCTGAACCCCTCCCAGCTCAGGGTAGATCTCTGTCCTTGGGGGTTGGGAGCCATTACCTTCTCAGGACTTGGGACAGCCCTGAGAAGGGTCCATGTCAGTTTTTTTAACTCTCCACCAGGAACAGCCCTAAGAATAGAGGGGCTGATAGCCTCTCACAAAACAAAACAGTATGAGCCAATCCAGGCATGCAGGGCACCCAGGCACACCAAGAACACACGGACACGACAGACAAGGCACGCGCTGGGGGTGAACACCATAGCCCCTGCAGAGGGCTGACTGCAAGGCTCAGTTTCCTTGTGGAGGACACAGCACCACCTCCTCCCAGGAAAGCCACACCCTCCCTGCTCACAGCTGATGCACAGATAGGACTCAAGAGACAAGAAGTGGAAATGGAACAAGATGACCACAGATGGGGGCGGCACTGGCCTCATCCTCACAGAGCCTCTCTCCCTCCAATCCCTGTTGGGCATGGGGACAGCACAGGGCAGCAGGCAGAAACATCAGACAGCTCCATAAGGACAGCACAGATGGTGCGTGGACACGGGGTCTTGAGGCACAGGACCATACTCTGGGGGAAGCAGGCTTGTGCTGGAGCTGTTACCTGGAGTGAGGTCACCTCAGGCCCAGCTGGGTCCTCGAGCCTGGCAGGCCAGCGGCAGGTGCTCCATCCAGCATGCCCCAGAAAACCCTCATGGGCAGGGGCACCACCCCATATTTTTGAGGACCTTGTGTTTTCTAAAAATCTGAAACACTTGACTGTGAAGTTTTAAAAGGATGAGACATGGAGAGTAGACTGACAGGTCCATGCAGTTTTTTCCTCTCCAGGATGCTTTGCACATATCTTGAGGCTCACAGCTGGCAGTGTGTAGGGTATAGGGTCCAGGATTAAAGGCCACTGTTGGCCCTATCTGCAGCATCAGGGTCTGCAACATTCTCTGTGGCTCTGGTCTGTACACACAAGCTTCAAGCCCTCACCTGCTGGCTAGGTAGGGGCTTCCCAGGGCTCAAAGGCAAGAATCCTATTGTCATCAAAAGGCCTACCAACTGCAAGCCCAGTCGGGGTCCAGGTCTGCACACTCTGGCTCCTAGAAGGCTCTCAAATTCAGACTTAGGAAGGTCTTGGGGGGACAGGTCTTCCTCTGAAGAATGTTGGACAGCAGAGCAAAGAACAAATCTGCCTGGGTAGCAGAGTGGGAGGCCAATTCGACTAGTGCCCAGGGCAGAAGAGCCAAGTGTCCTGTGGGACATACCCTCCTTCTGGATCAGCTTCAACTCACAACCCAACTCTCACTAAAGACATGCACCACCAGCCAGAACCAGCACAGAAGCGCAAGCCTGCCACGTCCTCTGAGGGACTTCCAAAGGACCTCTGTTCTCTGACCCACATGTTCTTTCTTCCAACCCTCAACATGGTGGGGTCTTTCAGAGTGCTGTGAGTTTCAACTATTGGGGACCTAGGAACCCAAATGTGGTCAAGCCAGTCCGATTAGCTGGGAGGTGGCAAGGCTTCTACCCTGCTCACAGCCAGACGCAGGGCAAGGCTTCCAGAGACTGCAGCCACACCTAGAAAAGGGGTGTGCAGCCACCACTTCTGGAACAGTCTGAGAACAGGTGCCTGTGAGAGGTCGCCAGAGCTCGCCTATGTGAACCCACAAAAGTTAGGGCCCAACATCGAGAAGGCAGGAAAACCAGACCTGACTTTGCTTCAACACCGCTATGTGTGTGCCTGCCAGACACATCTGTCTTGTTCGCTTCCTTCTGAACGTGCCATCCAGCTGATGGGCAACAAGAAACCTCCAAGGGACAGGACCAGCATGTGCTGTGCCCGGCAAAGGAATGTGACCAAGAAGTATCCACAAGTGGGCAGACCCAGAGACCGCATGCTCCGGGTCAGGAGAGTCAGACATGCTGGGCAAGCTGGATTCAGGATGCAGGAGTGACAGCAGACCAGAGCAGGCTTCTGGGGCTAGATGTGACTTAAAAGGGCATATACTGCCATGGCAGAAGCAGGACTTCCTGCAGCCACTTCAGCTTTTCTTACAGTCTCATAGAACCTAAAGATACTGCAGGCTTCAGGGCATGGTCTTCTGATTAATCACTTGAATGAGAAGCAGAGCGACTGAACAAAGATCACCACAAGTATGTCTGGAGCCTTCAGGGGACTCCAGGAAAGAATTGGGCTGCTGCTCATTCCCCACCGAAGCGGCTTCTGGCATCCTTAGAGCAGGTACACCCCATGGGTCAGGGGTGCGCTGGGAGCCTCTGCAGACCAGCAGTGTGGGTCACAGACTGGTACCAGCCCCTCACCCAGGGACCTACCTTTGGGACGAAGCTAGTCAGTGAGGTGTGGGGAGCACCTGTTAAACAACCACAGGTAGCTTTTGACCACCCAGAGGCCAGCTGGCTGTGTGGGCAGGAGATGGCTTAAGGCATCAAGGCATGGTGCCAGGCTGGCTGTGCCAGCAGTACCTGACTACTCTACCCAGTGTCTGTCAGGCCCAACAGAGGCCTTCTTGAACCTTGCTGATGAGGACAGCATGGCCCCAGCGGGCTCAAAGGGACCTGGGGGCAGCACGGTGGGCTGGCTCTCAAAGGGCATCTTGTGTGCAGAGAGCTGCAGGCGGCACAAGCTGCCCTGGCCAGGGTCAGCCAAGGGCATTTACATCCTATCCTCAAACTGCAGGAGCATATTCCTATAGCACTTCCTGCCATTCATGCTATAGGTCCCACAAAAAATCAAGGGAAGAGCAGGGGTCCAAGCTCTGCCTGAGTATTTTGGCTGCCTGCATGGACACAGACCACCCTTGTGGTGCTGGGGGACAGTGGGGGGCCTACTCCTGCCAGCAGGACAGATGCACAGCAGTGCCTGCTTAGCCCAAGTATAGGGACATGGGGTATGTCTAAGGGTGTTGGCCCTTACTTTCTCCAGTACTGAGGGAAGGGACAGTTATAGTTGTCACCAGAAAGGTCACTGGAGGTGCTCAGCATGGGCCCTATGTATAGCACTCCTGGGCAGCTGAGACGGCAACCCAGGACCATGGGAGGTGTGACAAGGGATCCAGACAAGGAATGATCAGAAGGTAACGGGGTCTAATCCACCACTCCTGAGACCTTGACCCTGCCCAGACTTCTCCCCCTAGCTATGATACTCACCAGGCTGGGCTCACACCACCACATACCCAGAAGACCACCTATACCAATGTTGCAGGGTCAAGAGAGAGGCCTGTTCCCAACTGCTTGCCAGCATCACCCTTTGATTATAGCCAAAGCAGCAAGGGCAGAAGACAGGCAGAGGCCAGGCCAAGCCCACACCCAGCAGCAAAGGCAGTGGTGGGGCAGACAGGCAGAACCACGGGCTCTAGGCTGAAGGAAGGAGACCCATGAGCCCAAGGGGGGAATCGCTTCTAAAGAAGAAGACCCAAAGCAAGGACCAGAACAAGGCCAGGTTTTTGTTCAGAGCCACTGCAGATGCAAATGGGCACCAGAAGACCAGGACAACTTACTAACTAGTCAGGGCAGCTCAAAATCTGGCCACTTCCACACTGGCACTGCAAGGAAACACAGGCTGGTTGGTAGAGCTGGGGGTTAGGGAGAGGGAGGGACAACTGCAGGGAGGATGGGTCAATGGGGTCGGCGCAGGCTTCAGAAAGGGGACCCAGAGCACAGTGTCCTTGCTCCTTCCACATCTGCATCAGGCCCCACCAGGTCACCCCAGGTGCCATCAGTGAGCAACGTAAAGCTTTGCTGGGCCCACACTGCCTGCAAGTCCAGGTCACAACAGCCTATGACCCAGGGACTCTGCAAACAGCCCCAGGGCCCTGCAGAAACTGACCATGGGCCATAGGGTGGGGAGCACCAGGGTGTGGCCTGCTCACATCACCCCAACCTGTGCCGGAGACTGGAAGGAGGCTCCCAACCCAACTGGATGCAATAAATAAAACTTTTATTCAAACAGTTAACTGCAGTACAGGGCACAATTCAGGTTTGTTTTTGTTTTTTTTTTTTAAAAAAAAAAAAAAGGAAAGGAAAAAAATATTTTCAGCACTTTACATCTTCATACAAGTTTTGCTGTTTTGTGTCTACATTCATCCATTACGCATGGAATCCCCTGGATTTGAAATCTTTTAGCAAAGTTAGAACAACACAGAAGGTTCTTTACACAGGTCCAGGCTCTGGCTATGTTTTCCTTAAATATAAAACAGGGTCAGTCTGTGCCTGAGCCAGTGCTCACAGCACTACCAGCCACGTCCCAGTCCTCGGCAGGCAGGCAGGTGTGCAGGAGTTTGCCAAACCACATGAGAAAGAGGCACGTCCACAGCTTCGCAAGGGCCTCCGCTGGCCACGGCTAACCTGGCTGCACTTCAGCCTGGCTGCCCAGAATTCAGTGTGTGAAGAGACAAAACCAGTAGCCACTGAGTCCAGTGTGCTTGTTTCTAAAGTCACCAAGACACACAAAAAGACGAGAGCATTTAGGAGGACCTGGGTCGGGCCTGCCTGCCCCTGGTGGGTGGCATGGGGCCAGCCTGACCAGGCTGGGGCACCCTGCCCCTGTGGCCCAGCAGCCACAGACAGTTGCAACTCCCTCACAAGGCTGGTTAAAGAAATGATTTCCAAAACACATGGGGGTGGGGTGTCTCTGGAGGTCTTTGGAATGTCCGCGTGTGGCCGGGTAGGGCTGCTCCCGACCCCTGCCTGCCAGTGCACTGCGTGAGGTAACACCACGCCCGCTGCGGAGCTCCGCCCTATGTACACCTGTCCAGCAGTGTCACCGAGGAGAGAGGCCTGGGGCCTGGCCGAGGGGGCTGGGTAGGCCCAGATGGAGGCTGCAGCCTCCCTCACAGGAGTGGCCAGCTTCCTCAGGAGGGCATGAGCCCCTTTTTCTTCATGTGGCCCTTGGAAGGGGACCTGACCCGCTTCCTCCCCTGTCTTAGAAGACATCAGGGTGCCAGGGTCAGATGCAGAATAACAGTACGTACACCAGAGTCCATGCATATCTGTTTTTGTTTTTCAGGAAAAAAAAAAGTCCTTTTTCCTGTTTTTCATCTTTTTTTTTTTTTTTTTTTTAAAGATTTTTCTTTTTTTTCAAACTCTAGACCTGGCTCGCAGTGAGCCTTAGAAAAGGGGTGTGCGTCACGAACACGGCGGGGCTGGGGCAGTGCCTAGCAGGCCCCGCCTGGCACTTTCTGCTTGAGGCTGGGGACACAAGGGGGGCAAAAGGGGTGAGCACAGGGGGGCGCAGGGAGCAGCACCAAGGACCCTGGGGGATCACAGAGTCTGGGGTCACCAACCAAAAGGCAAGGGCAGGAAGGGAAGAAAACAACCCAAGAACAAACCAACGAGAGCTGAGGAGGGAAACGGGAAGGAGCTCTTCAGAGCAGCCGCCGCGGTCAGCGTCCTCACACTGTGGACACCAGTGTGCCACTGCCGCTGTGAAACAAAGCACAGGACAGCTGCCCAGGTGCCCTTTGGCCAGCAGCAGGCCACCTGGCCGAGCAGGGAGATGGAGAAGCCAGGGCGGGTCATGCCCATGCTGGGACTGAGGCAGCAGTGGTCCTACCTGGTTCCAGGCAGGCAACCCAGAGGCAGTAAAGCAACCCTCCCCAACCCTGTCCTTACCACTGAGGGTAGACAGGGTGGCCTGGATGCCAGGGAAAAGGATCAGGGCCAAGGGGGTTTCTGAGAATTAACAGGAAAGACTGAAAGCCCTAGGAAAGCAGTGCCTTCCGGGGATAGCCAGGACTCCCCAGAGGAAGAACCACCAGCTGGCTTTTAGGTCCCAGGACAGGAGCTATGCTAGCCAACTCCCTGGAACCCCCAACCCACAGTCCCAAAGATGAATCCAAAGTGCCTTACCTGCTCACGGACCGTGCTCCATAGTCCTCCAGACCCTAGGGAGATAGGGCAGAAGTCAGGCTGGGTCCCAAGGGACTGAGCCCCCACCCTGACCTCTTGCACAGTCCACAAGGATGACCCTGGAGTTCAGACAGGCTTCCTAGGAAGGCGGCTCCCCTGATCTCTCCACCCCTTCTCTGGCCACAGTGGCTGGGGCTTCTCCAGAGACCCTGACTCTCCATGCTGACCTACCAAACTGACTGGGCCCCTTGTACCTAGCCAGTGGCTCACTGGATTATGTGAGCTCCAGGTTACCTCACTGTCTCTGGCTGTACACACCTCCCATACTGAAAAGGTTGGGGCAGGCAGAGGATACCCGCCTTCGGCCAGGTCCTACACAGGCTAGCAGGTAGGGCTGGGCATGGAGGAGGCTGTAGAGTTGGCCCCCTAGAGGCCCGCCTCACATAAACCTGGGCTGACCCTGGGTCCCATGTCTTCCTAAGCCCTTGAGCCTTCTGTAGCTGGCAATGTCCTGGTCCTTTACCAGCTTGGCTGGCTCCAGGGCATTGAGGGGTGGCAGGTTCATGTTTCTTAGCTCTCCCAACCCTGAACCAAAAGCCAGATACTACAGTGAGAGGTTCCTCCCAGCCTAGCAATGGGCCCAAGCTCTCAGGTATCCACCCAGGTGGAATGGACCTCCCTCTGCTACTACCACATGCTCTGAGCTCTGGCAGGTTCTGGCCAAGGGATGGCCACACTGCCAGAGTCTGGATTCTGTGCCACACCAGCGTGCATTCTAGATGCCAAGCCCTCCTCACAGGGGAATGGGAGCATAGCCTGAAAGGCACTTCACACCTCCAGCATGACTTTCTGCACAGCCTCAAATCCTGTCAGGTGTTGGGACACAATGATGGTACCCCTGGAATATCCAAGACTTAGGATTGGCTGATTCTCTTTCTCAAACCTTAGCCTAGCCCAAGGACTACAGCCAGAGGAAAACGCTCTTCCTGTTTCTGATCTGGAGGCCATAGCAGACTAATGTTCTTCAACCAGAACACCTGGCAGAAGCTCCAGGATGACAGGGACCTCCACTCCCAACTCTAGTCTCTCTGGACACAGGTAGGACTCTGTTCCAAAACTCAAACCCTATCCAATTTGGACAGAGACCAGCTCTCACACAGGGGAGCCTAGGGACCGATCCCAAGGTTGAGGACCATGCCTCCATCAGCTGCCTCTGGCCTGCGGGACAAGAAGGCCAGATCTTTAGAATTACACTGACCAGACACTGTGACTGAGGCCTATGGATCTCAGTGAAGGAACTTCTGGAAATCAATTACCCGGCCCCCAGGCTCCTTATAAGTAGTGGCAGGCATCCAAGGACAACCTGTGGGCCAGCTGTCACCAGCCCTGACATCACACCTTGGAGGGTGGCAAGCAGACCAAGGCCAGCACAGGTCCACTGTGAAGGATTTGGACTCCGCACTTATCCATAGGTATTTGTGTGGCTCAAGTCCCAAACCAGACCCTTCACCCAGGCCTAACAGGCAGGACACCCACTCTCTACTCAGGGGCCCTGGCCCAGAACTCACTCACCTGGGAGAAGGCAGGCACAGCCACACTGTAGGGCCTCTGTTTGAAGGTGCCAGCTGTCTGGTTGGGAAAGGCCCGGGACGACGTGCCATAGTCCGGGGGTGGGATGGCCAGGTCATCCTTGTCCAAGAGGTTGCCTGTGCTGCTGCTCTTGCCCTGCTGTAGGCTGTGGGAATGTGGGGCTCAGGGGTTAGCCCACCCAGATAGCCCACCCAGCCCCACAGGGCTCTTGGCCTCCATGCCTCCTTCAGGGCTGGTCTCCCTGGGACCAGAGTTTTTTTCTTTGTTTTTGGCTACTTCAGGCTGCCTTAGGGCAGGTCTGGTACAGCTTCTGGAGCTGGGAATCGAACCATGGTCCTACGCACCTGCCTGCATTTACTCAAGCAGCGCTTTAAACAACTGAGCTATCAGATAAAAAGCCCTTTCTTGGGACCAGAGAAAGCAGCTATGTCACCCATGGCAGGAGAGACCAAGGCCCACAGTGACTCCCTGACCCTCTTGGAGCCACTCATTCCCACTAGGCCTAGCTGAGTCCCCAAGGGCCAGAAAGACTTAAGGACATATGAGAGGGCTGTGTCCCCTAGGAGACAAGTAGCAGGAGTGTTCCCTGCCATAGCAGGCTGACCAATAGCCACTGCACACAGCACTGACTCCCAGAGCTCCTCTGGGTGCCACAGCAGTGCTCTGGCCTCAACTGTGCAGTGGGGATGGAGCTGAGTGGATGAGGAGCCTGGAAAGCCATCTGGCTCAGCTGGCACACTTACCTCATGTGCAACCTGTCACTGCCATCACTGTCCAGAACCCGAGTGTAAGAGAAAGGAAACCAGCCCCTCCTGCAAGAGAGGCTCCTGGTCAGCACTCCACCCCTAAGCTCAGGCAGACCAGCGGGTGGCACCCTGCTCCCACCCCCAGACTCAATCCCATAAAGTCCACAGTCTGGCTGCACCCCCTTGTGGAAAGACAGGTAACCTGCTCTGGAGAGACCAGCGACCTGGCCCTGTGGACATACCTATGTACTACTTGCCATGTACCCCTCACCCTGTAGGGGGGGCTCTCATTCCAGGGCCCTCCCTGCCCTGCAGCTGCCATTGGGCACTGGGCCAGAGCACAGCATGGTTTAGACCAGTGATGGTGAACCTCTTAAGCTATCAAGGATAATAAAAAGTTGGCTGCGGCATAGTGCCACAGGTTTGCCACCATTGGTTTAGGCTCTTGCTCCTGTATTATCCTCCCCATCATGGACACTGTTTTCTTCCTCTCTTGCCCAAAGGCACCTAGATAAAAAATATCCTGTGAAGGAGCAGGCCCTGGCCAGCCTAGCCCAGCATGCAAGAGGACGATCTGGGCATAACCTGTGGCTTGGCAATGAAGCCGAGGGCCAGTCAGACATGGAGAGGCTAGGAACACAAAGGCTGTAGTGTCTGGCTGGCTGAGGCCACCTACTTCTCACTCACTGGGCCACCTACCACCTGGGAAGCCAGGCACCTGCCCCCACAGGGAAATGACCAGGTACAGTTGGGGTGCCACTCTACATCAAAGCAAGGGAAGCAGAAAGAATAAAGGGCAAAGGAGCTAACAGCTAATGACATCCATGAAAGCCATGGTTGCATGTGGGCCAAGTCTCAGCATCACACCTGTCCTGGGAGAACCTGCAATCTGATGGAGAGGTGAAAGAACTCAGCATCAAGAGTGAACCTGAGTACCACTGTCCCCATATGCCCAATAATGGGCTAGGACCCAGGACCTGCTCTCCTTCAGATGGATACTTACATCTTGGTCTTCTCACTCTCGCCATAGTGCCAGCCGTCCCGGGCCTCTGGTACCAGCAGGGTGATAAGGTCGCCTTCCTTGAAACTCAGCAGGGTGCTGTTGTCACCAGCCGCGTGGGAGAAGATGGCCTTCACCCGCATTCGGCCATTACGCTCCAGGCCAGCCGCCATGGAGCTTGAGCGTGGCAAAGTCTTGTTCTCTGCTGCTGGGACAATGGGGCAGGTGTGAGGGGATGGGTGGTGGCAGATGGAACCCGGGGTAGACGCCAAGGAGCCTGAATGTGGATGGTGATGACACCCTAGAGTAGATACTGGGCAGGAAGAGCTGCCCCATGGTTAGCTGCAGCTTTCCCATGCCTGTGTGCCCTGGCCACTGACTAAGCCAGCCTTTGGGAGGTCTGTCACTTATCACATTAGCAACCTAATGACATTACATACATTGCACACATGCACTGTAGATGCAAACACATGCACATAACATCACCTGCATAGCATTGGCATCGCACAATACCCCCTCACGTGCACCCGCACAAGCATGAGTGCACACACAGATGTTCACGCTCTCCACATGCACACTGCCCTAGGCAATGCACACAACCCACAAGCTTGCAGGAGCAGTTTCCCAGCCCTCCACTCAGAAGCATGGAAACCTAGGGAAGCATAGGGAGGAGAAGGACCAAACCAAAACCCACAGGTCCTTACTCGTGGCATAGCTGTTCTTCGGGGTCACACTCTTGCGCACGGGGAGAGTGTTGGAATAGGAGTCACTCAGCTTGCTTTGAGACTGCGGGGGAGATAGGGATTTGGGCTGGGCAGCCTTGCGGTCAGCCCAGGGGTTGTAGTCCTCGCTGTCCGGGCCTGCGATGCCATTCATGATGGGTACATTCTCCTGAGCAGACATTCTCTGGAGAGAAGAGGAGGCAGGGGCAGGGCGTCGCTGGGGGGCCAGTTCGGGAGAGGACCCTCCACAGGGGCCTTAGGCTCACAGCACACCACCCCTAACCAAAGGGCATTATTCCCACACCCACAAGCTTCTGGAGACCCAAGACTCACCCCCACAAATGGTGCCAGCTCAGGGGGCACTGGCAGGGGCTTGGCCCCAGGAATGGGGTCTGAAATGACCAGATTGGATTTGGAAGCCGACAGGGAGCTGGGGAGGATGGAGCCATTGCTGCTGGCCACCTGCTGCATGAGCTGAACGGCACGGTCTGGGATCTTGTTGGGGTCGGCACAGGCCTGCTGCCACAACGGCAGCTTCTGGGCCAGCAGCTCTTTGCCCTGCAGGGAGAAGAAGCAGGGAAGAAGGGGTCAGGGGTGTCTGAGGGATCCCCGTAGCAAGCAGAGCCCAGAGATGCCTCCCTGACACTGTCAGCCTGCATGTGTGCTCTGTGCATGGTGAGGGCTACTCTTTGCCAGGGGCACCTTCAGCAAGACTGGCCATCTGTGAGCCTCTGACCCACCCATGAAAGAAGTGTGAAATGTCACACACTGTACATTTGGGGAACCCAGGAGTGAGATCATACCAAGGCTTAAACAGCTAGACATGAGATGGATCCTCCATGGGCAGAACACACGACACTAAGTAAGAAACACTGGGGAGGCAGGAGAGAGAGTCACACTGGGGAAGGGATGGGGCTGCTGGGTTGTGGGAAGATGGCCCCTGTCAAGAGAAAGCTGAGGCGAACAGTTCTGTCAAATCCCAGGATTCAGGAGTGAGGTTCTGCCTCTGTGTACAGAGAGCCTGCCTGGGATACAGCCAGGTCATACATGAGCAGAGTATGGATAAAGGCTGAGGAAGCCACACTGTGGCACCAATGTCTGCTGTATGGAGTGCTAAGTGGCAGCTGTACTTGGATTCTGGGCACCTGCCAAGAGTCCATCCCCACCCCCACCACCAAGCCAAGGGGACTGCAAGGGCTGTGCTGTAGTCACTAGAGAACTTCAACCCCTACCCCATACCCCAGATGTGGCTATGGCTACACGCCAGGGGCACAGCCGGCTGCTGCCACCACACCAGGTTTGCATTCTCCTTCCAGACTCCATCATTGGGCCTGTACACCACTAGAGGGCGCAGCCACCTGCTACTAGGTGCAGAGTGGAGGTCCTGTATGCAGGCGAAAGGCCCGCTCTGCTCCAGCTCTGGGACAGGTACACATTACCAGGAGCTCACTCAGCAGGGCTGCAAAGGCGCAGAGACAGAAGAGTCATGGCCAGCAGTGCCCCCACCAGATACAAACAGCAGGGTCATCCTAGCTTTGCACCTGCCCACAGTCAGAGCAGGCCCAGGCAAGCAGAAGGCTCTGGGGAGGCAGCCATGCCTCAGGCTGTGGGGATCAGAGCAGTGCTTCTGGGTCGCGTGTGCGCATGCACAGGCACACCTGTGAGTGGGAGGAGGGCGCGTGTCCATGTGAACCCTGCAGATACCTGCTCTTCACTTGAAAAGGACACAACCAGGGCATTTCTGGCCAGCTCAGCTGCCGAACCACATCTTCTAAGATCTACAAATGTTCCAGGGACACAGTCTGACCCCAGCTCAGCTCCCACCTATGGATTACTGTTGAACAGGGGCTCTGATCCCACCTGTTTATAGGAGAGAGCCTATGACCCTATAGGGGGGGCCATACCAGACATCTACCAGGCCCCTAAGGAGGAAACTCAATGGGGTCCCTGTCGAAGAGCTCACTCCATGGAAAACTATGACCACCTTCTCAGTGAGACTGAGCCAGCCAGGGATATAGCTCAATAGCGTTAAGTGTCCGCCTGGCAAGGGCAAGGTGCCGAGTTCGATCCCCAGTACCCTAACTGAGCTAGATATTGGGGCATGGAGCCTCCCAGGGCATAATCTTCCCACACTTTAAGTCAGTGTGGGGCAATGAACATGAAATACGGGGTGCAGAGTGTGGATGAAGGAGCAGACTAAAGCAGCAAGGAGGGTTCCTTAGCAGCAAGTGTGTCTCAAGGGTCAAGAAGGAGAAGAGGACGAGATGAGGCCAAGACCCTGAGCCACAATGAGACCAGTGGTTCAAGGATACAGAGGTGCATGTTTCATCCAGGGAGACCCCAGGGCCATGTTGGGAGGAATGAGCTCCCAGAGCCAGAATATGAAGCAAAGGACAGGGGCATGATGGGATATGGTAAAGATCCCTAAGGATTGGCAAGACTGTGGCAGCTGATACAAACAGGCCCAGGGGGCCCAGGGGACTGAGAACATGGCCTGGACTTAGATGACAGGGTTTGCTGGCCAGGGGCTGGGAGCCTTTGGCACTGTAGGCAAGTAGAGCTCCCGCCAGGGACCCCGTGGAGGCTACCAGAAAGGGTGAGTGAAGGCAGATAGTCAACACCAGAGGCCAGGCAGAGACACTGTGCCAGCAAGGAGTGCTATGTATCTCATCCCAACCTGCGCCAGCCCCAGCCTCACCAAGACATGGGCGCCTGAGAAGGCCTCAAAAGCCACTCTCAGGACCTTCCAGAAGGTGCTCAGCACCCAGTGCTTCGGAGCACTTGGTTCCTGTGACCCAGTTATTTCTTAGAGGAGCTCTGTCCCCTGTAGTCTCCAAGGGGAATAGGGTAGAGGAACTGTCATCTCAGCTTCCCCACTTCTGCAGCACAGGTGGAGACTGAGCTCTGCCCACGAGCAGGATGCTGCCTGGTGCTTGCTCACTTCCCCCAACAGTGCAGCCCAGGAGCAGCAGCCCAGAAGCTTCTCACCTTGGAATGGTAGGCAGTGGAGTTCTTGGCCACAGCGCACTGCTTCTCCACCAGGAAGCAAAACCTCCTGCGCTCCTCAGTGAGCGCTGTCTTATAGCCGTCCGACACGTAGTTCTCCAGCTCGCCCTGCTTGTTGCTGATGGCATCAATGTACTGGGGGTAGAAGGACAGTGGAGCATAAGTGGTGGGAGAATACACAGATTCTCTGGGCAGCCCTGGAGACATACAGAACAGGTCCCACCCTCGTAAAGGAGAGACTAGAAGCAGAAGGCCATCTGGGCCACTCAGGATAGGCCTGAAGACTGTACCCCCAGTGGCCACTCCTGTGTGCCTGACCACGCTGACTAATGTGGCCAAGATTCATGTGGAGGGGTCAGGATCCTGGGCTGCTACTGAGAGGGGAGGATGAAGTGTATTCCAGGGCCAGGCCAGCCCCTCTGAGGCATTACCCACTTCACAGAAATGCATGGATACAGCACCTTCCACCTGCTTGGTCCTCATGTGATACCTGATGGTCCCTGAGCTTTTGGGGCCCAGTATGAGGAGACACAGGACAGTTAACAGTTGAGGACACTGAGGGGACCTCAGGGGAAGCTCCTGCCAAAGAACAGCCCCTGAGACTGTCTTAGTGCTTCTCTGCTGGGCAGGGAAAGCACCTTGGGGATGGTTCCACAGATCACAGCTCTCCCCAACTGAGTGCTTGAGAGGTTGAAGAGAGGACAAAGCACCGAATGGAAATAGTATGGGCCCTTTCTGGAGACATGTGGATCACCCGAAGTGAACAGGATGTGCCTGGGAGAACAGCCCTCCCTGAGCAAGACTAAAAAGCAATCCAGACCCTGATCCTCAACTCTACCCTGGTGCCTCTAAGGCTGAGATGGGGTGAAAACGGGCCCAAGTGTAGTGGCTTTGGAAGCCCCTTGGCCCTTGAAGATGTGTTGGGCTCAAAATGTTAGCTAGTACGTGACTGGCTCCACAGTGCACAGGAGAACCTCCCCAGCACGCTTCCTGGAGCTGGACTCTCCTCGCCTCCGGCACACCCGAGCCAGACTGAACTCCTCTGGCCTGCAGCAGAGGGTCCACCCCCATCAGTGGCCAAGAGAAGCTCCTGCAGAACCGCTTTCTGAAAAAGCTGTCTTCCTGCAGGGGCAGGCCTGCCTGCGAGGGCGCCTCCCATCTGACTCACGCTGCCTGCAGCTCTGACTCAGTATGGGTGGGCGGCCTGAGCGTGGGCAATGAGGGTGTGAGCAGCAGGCTGTTCTCTGGGGGCCTCTCCAAGCAGGGCTCAGCTGGATGGCAGGGAGGAGCCCAGCTGGTGTGGGCTGGTCCCCAGCATAGCCACCAGCCTACCATGTCTACCAGCCAGCACAAGTGAGCCATACTGTCCCATGCAAGCTGCTCAGCCCTGTCACTGAGACCCTGCTTTCTGCTCCTGCAGCCCTCTGGCTGCCATCTCGAGTTGCACTCCTCCCCTCTGCGAGGGCAACTGAAGTGGGCCTCAAAATAGCAGGTGCATGCTATCACTAACCCTACCCTTAGATGCTGGCTGGAGCTACCAGGAATGAGCTGAAGTCCTCCCTAGTGGCCACAGGGCCTGCCAGATGTGATCCAGGGTGGCCCTCGAGCAGTGAGAAGTCCAAGCAGAGGCTCTAGGCAGCCCTGAGTTGCTTTCCAGCAGCGCTGCGCCCCACAATGATGGCACAGGCACAGCAACCATCTCCTCTGCCTCCTCCTCCCCCACCTCCTCCCTCTCTGCTGCTCCAAGTACTCTTCCTCTGGTTATGCAACATGCACCTACCAACCACCCCCACCTCCACCCCCACCCTGCTCCCAGAACCTCCTCCTCTTGGAAGCTCCTACTCTGGGAGGTGGGAGCAGCTATTCAGACTCACAGACCCTCAAGGGCTGTGGCAGGAAGGACTCCCAGGAGCAGTGGAGGAGGGTACCTGGTACATTGTTCCAGAGACCTGGTTTGGAATCCTTTTTGAAGCTTTAAGGTGGGAGGACCTGAAGGGGACAGGGAGGGATCAGGGAGAGGATGAGCTTGTGCCCAGAGAGGCTCAAAGCCAGCCCAGCCTTGGCCTGCAGCTGCCCAGAGGTTCCCTTTACTTGGCTGAGCAACTAAGAAAGAGAAGCGGGCAGAGGTATCAGCCCTCCAACCTCAGCACAAGTTATTCCTTAATAGGACTTTGGAGAAGAGAAGGTGCTACTTGGAACATTCAGTTACCCCAGGACACCAGCATAAACCAGGACGCAAGGTCCCCTGGGTTCCCTTGCCCTGAGAATAGCATCTCCTAAACTGAGGCTCTAGAGCCAGTGGCTGCCCACCCGCCCCACTGGTTTCTGGGTTTGTAGGCTGCACTGCAGCTTCACACTGAGGCACTCCTCCCTGGAGTGCAGTGCACGGCATGGGGCACTGGCCTCATTAGCAAGGTCTGGCAGCCTCTGGAGCTAGGAGAGAGTGGTGTTTAAGATTTCTACTTCACAGCCCAAGAAAGGCTAGGAGCCCCGCAGGTCACAGCCCAGAGCCTGGTGATCAGAAAGCAGGGGTCCCGTCTCTCCCCATGCAGCCAATTCCTGAAGGTGTTTCCTGAGCCACCCCTGGACAGCCAAGCCAGGCAGGGGGCAGGAGGGCCAGGAGTGCCTCCGGGTCCTGCGTGGCTCAGCTGCCCCGGCTCCTCGCCTGCTCTGGAGCCACAGCACAGCCAAGTCTGCCGACTGTCTGCAGATAAGAACGGACTTTCCTCTAGCTCGACTCTCACAGAGAGAGGCCACATGTTTGCTAGGGAGGGCCTGGAAATCTGGGCCAAGTGAGAAGTGTCACCCTATGAAGGGGACAATAAGGGTCAGGGAAGCTGAGGAAGTGGCAGCCAGCTGGTGGGGCCCCAAAGCACTGTGCTGCTGGGTGGATAGGGGTACCCATGGGGAGAAGGGTGTCTTAGCTCTCTGATGAGTGCAGAGCACAAAGTGAGCCCTATACCTTGACAACATGGTACAGGCCAGTTGAAATGGCACTGAGCTTGTCACCACCCGCGCTGCCTCAGCTCCTTGCTTAGCTGGGTGCTATGGTGACGGCACTATAGAAACACCCAGCTGAAAGCATTTAAGACCCACAAAATGCTCCACTTAGTCACCCTCGGCTGAGCGGCCCTGTAATCGGAGAAGACAGAAGTGATTGAGAGCATGTGTGTCTCCTCTTCTCCCCAGCAAAGCATGACTCAGAGCAGGGAGGGGTGTTCTAGAAAAATCCGAAGCCACTGTGGTTCACCTCATCACATTGAGCTTCAGCTTTCCTTATTTCTCAGGGCAAGAAATTAGTCTGCTCCTGGAGGTCCCCTGCAGCTCACACAAATGAGGATGTAAATCTCAGTCTCTGCTGTCACTGGGAACAAGGGCTCCCTGAGGGACTGGTTAGCCCCCATCGCCACCTGTCCTATGTAAGAACAGAAACAAGAACCAGTTACCTCACGTTGCCTAGAGCCACTGGGGATCTGCTGGCTACAGCGGTGGGCTTCCCTGAGGCCTGCTCTCCAAGCTGCCTGGTGTGGTGGGCCCAAGACCCAAGCGTGTGCACAAAGCCTGGGGATGCCAGGCCCACTGTGGATCAGGGCACCAAAGACCCTTTAGGTTTTTTTCCCAAATGTAAGCACTCAGTCAGGCGCACGTGGGGCCAGGGCAGTGCAGCGGAGCCAGCCTCCTCGCTCTTGAGGAGGAAGACAACAGTGTGTCCCTAGAAGGTCCCGTGCTGAAAGCAAATCCCCTAAATCTGTCAATGGTATTTAGTGGAGTGGGCCAAGGAGTGCCCTTGAAAGAGTTCAGGTTAGACGGGGCGATGAGGTGGAACCCAAGGTGGCATTAGTGGCTTTATAAGAAAAGGGTCAAGCTAGCACACCTGCTTTCTCTGCCAGGTGACATGGTCAAGAAAGCCTCATCAGGTACAGGCACCAGGCACTTGAACTCTTAGCTCCCAGAATTGGCTCAGGGACTAAAAATACCTCCATCCTTTAAAAGTTACCTGGTCTAGGTATTCAGCTACACCAAAATAAAATGTCCTAAGGAAGATTTGTTATAGCAACATGTTTGGGAAGAGAGCAGTTTGCCTTTGGCAGGTTGCGGGGGTCCTCAAGTTCCCACACTGCTGGGGCCCTGAGCTTGCATCCCATTGGCAAAGGGGTAACAGAGCTCAGTGGCCCCACATTCTGGCCAGCACATATCCCTAAGCACCCCTGCCTCAGAACTCCACAGGCCCAAAACACAGGAGGAAGCTGGGCTGCTTCTATCCACCCCAGGGGGCAGAACACCCAGTAAAGGCAGAAGCCCCAAGTAAGATGAAGGCTATGCTGTCTGAGTGGCTCAGCCCTGAGCTTCAGGGTATAGCGCTCTGTCCCCAGCCACCCAGCTTCCTGGTGCACAAAAGTCTGAAGATTTATGATGGTTCACATTCCTGTTTCCTTTTGTTGAGGCCCCTGGCTTATTTCTGCCCAGAGAAAGGTGGGGTCCACCTAGTTCCTGGGGTCTGTCCATGCTGACAGGGATTGCTCTGCCCAAGCCAGAGCTGGCTCAGCCACTCACAAACTCCTCTAGCCTCTGCTATTATCTTCTTTGAAGATTTAAACTACGGTTATTTCATCTTTGCTTTGTTAATTATACAGCCCTTTAAATAGAATCATTCTCCCCTTTCAGACCACAGTTTGGGTGTTTGGTATGAGAACACAGAAAGGGCACAGGGCTGACTGAATACCCTAGAAATACCAAGGCCACCTGACCACCCCCTCTATCATGGTGAACACCAAAGTGGGGTGGGCCCCTACAGTCCTCTAGAATAGGGACCTTCCCAGGACACAGGAGGGCCTCTCTAGCACCTGCTATGTACTCTCTCAGGAGACAGGTACATATAACATGGGCATGGACTCTGGCTCTCCCTCTAGCACCCAGCATTCTCTCAAGCTTAGTCCAGGAAGGCCTGAGAGAAAAGGGGTGGAGGTATAGGCCTGTGTTCCTGCAGCAGGCCCATAGACAGTCAGCAGACACACAGGCTGGGCTTCCTAGAGCCAACTGGACCTCTGCCATCTGCTCTTGGACTGGCAAGGTCCACCTGTGCCTGGCATGATCTGAGCAGGGTTGGGTCTGCCTTGCCTGCCTCCAGCTGCTTCTTTCTGGGTTCTCCCAAGGACTTTGGTGCCCTAGTACTGTTTGGAGTCTCGGCTGCTCCAGGTCAAGAAGGGCAAATTGCCTACCCCAACCCCAACCCACCACTGACCAGTACATACTGTCAAGCACAGCATGAACAGTGGGTTCCTAAGGGGCATGGAGCCACTTGGCCTGGCGTGGTCTAGGTCGCTCCACTCGAGAGAACAAGGGCAAGAGCAAGGGCTAGGGAGCACGGTGACACAGACACAGGGGAGAAATGGAAAAAGTCACACATGGCAGAGGGCTCTCACACTCAGGAAGGCCTCCTACTCTGTACTCAGTAAGAGTGGGGCAGGGGGAGGGGTCAAATAGGACAAAAACAACATCAGGAGAAATTCAGTCCCAAAGATTTGCAGAGAATGATGTCCATAGCCCTCCTGACTTTTGCTAGTGAGTCTCTGAGTGCTGGGCACAAGAGATCCTTGTGCCCCTGACCCTTCAACTGGGAACCCTGGGACCCTGGCTGGCCAGGAAAGGTTTAGGTTAGAATCACCCAGAGTTCTGAGTATTGGGGCAGCTCGGCTACTCACAGGATATCCAGACAGGTCATGTGGCAGGCAGGAAGAGGAAAAGCAGGAGCCATGGGAGTGGCCTGCTCATACCACAAGAGGGCAACTCAGCACAATGGCCCCACCCCTGGAGCCCATGCAGCCCAATAGCTGCCTCCTAGGGACAGAGCTCCTGGGGACAAAGGACCGGGGCAGACCACTAAATCAAGGCTCCTTCCCGGCCTCCTGCCTGGGCTTCAAGTGCACGAAGTGTGGAGATTTGGCACATCCTGTCCACAAGAGGAGGATATAGGCTGGGCACACCCGAGGCCTAAAATGGTCCCTTCATTACTCTGCCAGACGCAGAGTACATCAGCTGTGTCCCTCAATGGTTCTGTATGTTCCATGGTGCCTGGACGGTGACTGACTGGGGACCCAGGGTTATCGGGGGAGGCATAGCCCTCAAGCCATGAGGGTGTCTTCTGGTACATCCCTCCTTTTATATAAAACTCTGTCCCAGTTAGTGGCCCAAATGCTTCTATGCTCCTGTTCCCTGACCTACAATTAAAATTAGGTTTTTTTTCTGTGGAAATCTCAACTCATAGCCCCACAGGCTCAGGACAGCCCCGATCCTGAGCGTCTATACAGGCCTGGGATGATGGTCTCATTCCTCTCTCTCTCTGGGCAGGGTCTGGGTAACCTCACTCTTCCCCCAACCCAAGCAGCTTTATTTCCCTCCCCTGCCATACCTGTGGGTGGTGACTACCAGGCACAACTATCCTCAGGACAGTCTGGGCCACAAGCCTGGCCACTGTCACACATGGACTCACCTCTTGCAATGCCCAAAGGCAGAAGTACTATCGGGAAGGCAGCACGTGCTGGGGACCCTCTACCAGGCAGATGCCGAGGGCACTGGGCTAAGCCCATGAGTGACAAGGCCTCCTCCCTGGTGAGCTTCTGTCCAATGGGGTTGTAGCACTGTTGGGCTCCCAACACACTGGTGACGGCAGCCACCAGTTCAGCAAACCACTCACCTCCTGGGTGCAGCAGGGAACCCAAATCTGGCAATTACATCTCTGAGCCCTCGCATCCAGCCCTCAGAGCCACACCTGAGTAGACCAGAATGGTGGGGCCTCAAGCATCTGTTCCCTTAATGGTGCCAGCAAAGGTGGTCCGTACTAGGGCATGGGCTTTAGCAATGATGACAAGGACGACACCATGACAGCTGAGCCAGGAGTATGGAAGTTGGTGCTCAGGCTGGGCAATTTTGTGTCTCAAAAAAAGTGAAACCAGGCCAGGGTACAGCATACATGAAGCCCTGAATTCAATCCCAGTGTCCCTCCCTCCAAAAGCTGGAGAGTCTTGGACTCCCCCGGTAAAGGGCCTTTCCCTGGTAACCAGGCTTGCCTGCAGGCCAGGTTGGCCACAGAAATGGGCTGTTGCAGGATTGAGACCAGGTTGAGGATGGGGCTGAGCAGGGAGTAGAGCCAGCAAGGAGGGGCGGGGCCTTGCCTCGAGCAGCAGCAGCTGCCTGCTCACTCAGCTGCCAAGAACTTCTGCCCCTCCAGAGGGGAAGGTGCTGCAGCACTGCCACGGAAATGGTCCTGGCAGGACTCACTGAGCAGCTGGACAGGGAGGGCACCCACACAGCTGCCGAGCAGGCGGCCCCCACCACCCACCACGACAGCCAGGATGGCTCTGTCCCAGTTCAGCAGGACCCTACCCAACTCAGACATGGAGTGAGGGACTCCAACAGTACCCTGACCTGGCCTGAGGCTTCTCCACAACTACAGCAGCCCTTCTGCTTCCTGCCCTCAAGAACAAAGGGAAGGGGCCAGGGCATGGTTCCAGGGCGGAGCCATTGCCCAGAACGCAGAGGCCCTGGGTTCCATCCTCAGCACACAGGAAAAGAAATGGAAATGCTTGAAACCGGCCCTGTGCGGCGGCTGAGGCTCCATGCCGAGTGGGATGCCCATCCCTGCCAGGAGGAACTCGGCTGTGGGAAAACACTTGGCTGTTTCTCAGAGAGCGACAGGAAGAGAGGGTCTAGAAAGGCAGAAGTTGTGGGCAAGCGGGATGGGAGCCAGAGCTCCCATGTGACATGGCAGGTGGACACCAACTTCAACCAGCCTGGGAGGCCCTTCCTGTCCATGCCCAGAGAAGGAGGAAGGTGGAGCTGCCCACCTCACAGTCGGGGAAACTGAGGCTCCGAGAAGTACTGAGAATTCTTAAGCCAGGAGGTAGCTCAATGAGAGCCAGGTGGTGGGGACAGAGACAGTGGTAGCCACTAAGAACCAGAGACAAAAGAATCCCCAGGCCCAGAAAACTCTCAGCATCAGATGTGGCGAAGAAAAAGCCAGAGAGCCAGGAGGCTGAGGCCCTGGGAAGTGTGGTCACAGCCAGCTGGTCACAGATGTCAGCAGCCAGAGGCTGCACATCTGGGGTGCACTGCTCCCCACACTCAGCTGCCACTCTCCGTTCCTGCTTCTCCCCACAGCCCTACCACACTTCCCTCAAGCTCAGGCCTCAGGGGCTGGGAGGACTATGAACCCCAACACCCCAGTTTGTGGCTCTGTCCCATCAGGATAGATAGACTGGGGCATCATCACACCTTCACATTTGCCCAAAGCCCTGACCTCCCAGAGCTGCAGGAACTTGACTTCATACCGACTACAGCTGGTGCTTCGGTCCTGGGACCCAAGATATGGGAGTCACAGTTTAGGGCTCTGAGTTTATAGTGGGAGGGACTCCTATAGGCTATCAGAATGAGCCCTGCCACCAACACCGTCAGCTGTGTACCGAGCATTTTCAGCATGGTGCCTACAGTGCCCTCACAGGCAGCCATCTGGATAGGTGAGGGAGGCATAGGGCCCTGCCTTATCCAAGGCAAGAAGCCCACAGCGATAGAAGCAGAATGGACATCTCTCAAGTGGCTTCCATACCCAGATCCCAGCCAGCATGAGGCAATGATCAAAGTAGCCCTGTAAAGAAGGAGGCACCTGGACAGTCACATGGCCCTGCAGGCAGGAGCACCCAATGGATAGCCAACCCTACACATGTGCAAGATAGGGGCAGCTGCAGGGGCAGATCCTACCTCTGGGCCACAGGGCTATCCTGGGTCCAGAAGCAGGGGCATGGCAGTAGAGACAGGGGTGTGTGGTCAATATTCCCTGAAGCGACAGGACTGGCATCAGCGGCAAGGGGTGGTTTCAGGGCTGGAATTGGAGAGAAGGAAAGTACACTGGGGATGAGCCAGGAGAAGATAGGCATTTTTGGCCTGGGTAGGTCTTAATCTCTGCCCAACTCGATAGATACGCCCACAACAGTTCCTAGAGAGCTCACCACAGCACAGGCCTGTGCATAGGTCAAGGACCTGAGCCCCCCAAGTGGAAGGGCCTCACACCTCCATGTGACCCACAGCTGCTGAGAAAGGTACCAATACCCCAGGATAAAAGCCAGCAGCATGCCCACATGCTATGGTGCAGATGAGCCTCCAAATGGGCTGACTGTACCACACCAGACACAAAACGCTACCAATGCTCTTGCTGGCCCCACCCTGGGCGTCTTGAGACTGGGCATGGTGGTATGGCTACAATCCCAGCACTTGGGAGGCTGAAAAAGAGGAAGGATCGCTACAAGTCCAATCCGTGTAGTGAGACTCTGGACCTTGTACTAATACTAAAAACAAAAACAAAAAAACCTCAAATAAAAAAGCTAGCAATGTTGTCCACTGGTCAAGAATTCAGAAGGCATCAAAGGTCAGAGAAAAGAGAAAGACAAGTATCAACTGTGTACAACTTTGTGCACCTCAGCTCCAGGCCCCCTGGAGAGCCCATTTAGGTCCATGGCTCAAAATGCTCTCCACAAAAGGATCAGTCCCTCAAACAGCCTTTGGCTTTGGGCTGCAACCAAAAACAAAGTAACCAAAACAAAGACCCTGGACACACAGCAACTGGCAGGACCCATTCCAGGAGGGCTGTTCCTCCTGCTCCTGCTGCTGTTTCTTCTGTGCATGGGGTCATTATACTCCTCCATAGCTGCTTGGCCTGTCCTCCCCTGTGGCACAGCCCAGCTCCTCCACGTGTCTCTCTTGCAAGGATGCCCGCTGCTTACCAGGGCCACAGATGGACACAGAACTGTCCTGGTCTTAGGGAGGGGCCTGAGACACTGACTGTGAGCTGGGGGAGCAGAGCCCCAGGCCAGATACTAACCAGAGCCAAACCTGCCCTAGGGCTCTTCTAGAAACTTCTGCTAGAACAGCTGGGGTTTTCCAACTGTCTCCCTTACAAATGGCTGCATGTGGTTCTTTGAGTTCTCATCTGTGCTGCAGTGATCTCAGGAGTGGACAAGGGGTGTCTGGGGCTGCTCTCGGTCAAGACAGTGGCTGGGAGTCTCATGCATGTAATTATGGGGCATAATGGCCTAACTCTGGCAGGAAGGGGAGAGAAACACAAAAAGCCAGCCTCTCAGGAGCCCCCAGGGTCATGTGCCATGGCTGCCCCTGACAGGGGTAGGCTGGAGTGGGTAATCATGGTAATTTGTAACAGTCTGAGATCTGGTTCCTGGTGCAATTCAGGGGCACACAGGGAAAATTTGGATGTTTGCTCCAGCAGCCAAGAAGCTCCCAGAAGCCTTTGCTGACAGCAAGGCAGGGGGCCAAGGGGCTGGCCTTCCCAGCAGCTGAGATCACATGCATTCACTATGGATCTCCCAAGCCAGTAGGCCAGGGGCTTGGCTGAGAGTGAAGGCTGTGGGCAGTGAGGGATTTTCCCTTTACCTGTCACTAAGGGCTGTGTAGTCCTAAGGTGAGAGGCGCCCCACACAGGGAGCAAGCTGAGAGTGCCCAGCACCAGACAACCCTACCTGCAGCTCCTTGTCTGAGTACTTCTGTGGGTTTTTGCTTCCCTGGCTCTTCTTGCGGAGCTTCTTCAGCTCAGCCTGACACTTGTCCAGAGCATCTCCTTTGCTTCTCTGCTCTGTCTGGTATTTCTTCAGTGCAGCCTAGGGGGCCATAACAAAACAAAGGCCTGTGAGTCCCATGGAAACAGCTCAGCAACAGATCCCTTCTTCCTCCCTTCTCAGCTCTCCTTGGGCCACAGCGGGCCTTGGCACAAGACTGTATGAAGTGATCAGCGGTGATCAGAACAGGGGTCTCAGCCCAAGACTTGGGCCTTATGCTATGCTCCTAGGCAGGTGTCCACTTTCCACAGAAGAAAACAACATCTGAGGATGGAAGCCCTGCTTTACTTCCTTGCCAACCACAGTAAATATATGCAGTAACTTGCAGACTTGGTCTTGTGTATGTGGCCAAGGAGCTGGGACCCACAATTTCACTCCCATTCATGGGGACAGAGAAATACAATGTGCCACGGTGCCTGTGAAGGTTCCAGAGGCCAGGAAAGCCATGCCATCAGCTTTAAAAATGACTTGAGAGTTGGGGGAACTGCACAGGGTGTTAGACACCACTGGTTCATCCACAGGGCCATGGGCACAGAACACCCAGGCCAAGGCGCCTGCCTGAGTGGGAGACCCAGACAAAGGGAAGGAGCTGAACACGCATGAGCCCAGGAGATGTGCTGCAGGGTGTACTTACGCTCAGGTACCGGGAGTCCAGCTCCACCTTCTGCTCCAGCTGTGTGAGCAGCTCATTGTGAAAAGACTTCAGCTAGACACAGGGAGAAAACAGACCAGCACTAAGCTCCCACACACAGCCTATGAGCAGGAACCCTGGACCATGGCACACATAAGGGCCCAGATCCCGAGGAGCACAGGCTACAGGACTAAGCGTAGGTGAAGCCCCAAATCTGGGTCATCTAGGGAGCCCACAGCCCCAAGGCCCCACTACTCAAGGAAAACAGAACCTTCCTTCGTTGTCCTTCTGCCACCCTATTTTATGGTCACGTAGGCCGAGGCCGACTGAGTTGGACCTGAAGGGAAACTGGAAGACCTCAGCAGCCCCTTGCTGTAGATGGGACCCTGACAGCTGGTCTCCCCCAACTGTGTTCGTTCAGGGACAACTGTCTGACTACACAGTTGAGGTCCAAAAGAAATCTGACTTTCTAGCCCACCAGTGGTGGGTGCCAGGTTTTTAGGATTGCCACAAAGGCTTCACTGGGATCAGTGCTCACAAACCCTAGTCCAGGCCAGCTGAGCTGGAGACCCTGGCCTGGTCCATTCCCTCTTCTCCCAGGTCTTGCACTCTGGAATCCCAAGCTGCTCAACATGGCCACTGACTCCTGTCCTGAGCCCAGGGTGTGTCTCTGGCACTGTGGCTACAGGACTGTGACATAATCCCACATAAATTCCATTTCAAAGCATTCAGTCAGCTCTGATGCCCAGTTGCCCTATGTTTGCCCCTCCTACCTACAGAGTGGGTGCTGGACTCACCATCTCTTCCAGCTGGTTCTGGATCTGCCTGTGGACTTCAGCCATCTGGAAGAGAACATCCCCTAAGAGGCAAGACAGCAAGAAAGAAAACAGGTTATGTTCAATAAATTGCTACCTGTCCCCCACACTCTGGGACTGAGCAGGACACCAGCAGGCCATCCTAGGGACCCACAGGGTGGGAGTGACAGGAGGTTCTGCTCAGCAAGTTGCTGCTGGCTGCCTGGGATCCCACAGGCTCCCAGGGGCCAAGGCCAAACAGAAGGGGAGTGGGAAGAGATTGCAAGTGGAACAAAGTTCTAGAATGAAAAGTCTCAGGACATAGAGCACTACTACCTGCCTCCTCCCAGGCATCACTGAGGGCACACGCATGCAGGTGCTAGCAAGCACCCCCCCAAGGTGGGCTCACTTCATTCCACTCCCACTTCTGTCAGAGAAGATCAGATGTAGAGGCTTTAGGGACAGAGAAAACAGCAGGGGAGAGGCCTCAGGGACACAGAGGACAGGAAACAGCAGCAAAGGTGATGCCTCAGGGATGACAGGCTCACCATACTTCTTCCTTCTCAGCTGGACGGTGAGTCATCAAAGCCCCACCCCAAAATCAGTGCTCATGGAACTGAGCTTCCCAGCAGGGAATGAGCACCTGCCTCTGTCCCTGAGTCTCTCAGGACCACCCACCGCTTAGGCAAATGGCCTACTGGCCTTATCTGTAGACAGGGGAGCTAGAGCTCAGGAGTCCAGGTGAGCATTTGCTGAATGACCATGTGCCATGGACACAAACAGGAGAGCCCATTCCTGTGTGGAGTGTGGGTCATTTTATGGTAAGCCCTGCCTCCGAGTCCTGCCAGAAGGGCTTTTCTTTCTGTTCATATCTGAACACCCCAGGGTATATGGTCCCAGGCTACTCTCTAGACTTAAGCAGGCAAGGCAGTTACTAAGGGGCCCCTGGTGCTCACCAAGATCCACAGAAACCAGAACAAATCCTCTCAGAGCCCTGGAGGAAACCTTATCTAGATGACTCTGCCCCTAAGTGTCCCTAGCCCCCCCCTGGGAGTCTGTCTGGGTTCCAGGAAGGCCAGCTCCTCTACAGCTTCGCCAACTCTCATAGCCACAGGGACACTGAGCGCTGACCAAGAACCAGGCGCTTCATGGTTACCTCTCCTAATCAGCACGAACCAGGTGCATCAGCACCGCTGCGCTCAGTGAGCGGGAAGAGCTGTCCAGTGGCCAGAGCCAGGACTCAGCCCTGCGCAGCCTCCACTGTTGACCTGGATTCCACCCAGCTAGCCCCACCCTCCTGGCAGGAACACTATTTTCAGTTGCTTGAGTAGTACATACACCTCACTCAACTAAACATGCATCTCCCCAGCTCCACAGCACACTGTGGAGGTCATGGAGACTTGGCAATAGGCTCTGTCCACTTGGCAGCCAGGTGACAATGGGCCTAGATGCTGCCACATGGCCGGGTGCCGTGAGATGAGAGTGCAGTGCGCTCCCCAGGAACTGTATCAACATGGGGGGTAATGCTTGGTGGCCATGGTGAACCACAGGCTGAAGGCAGGAGGTGAGCCTGAGGCAGAAAGGCCATAAGTTAAATTCTGACCCTGTGGGCTTCATGGTCCTCAGAAAAAGGTCTGGAGACAATGAAACAAAAGGTAGCAGGACAGCCCGGTCCTCATCTGGGTTAAAGAGAAACTTTGGGACCACTCAGGCCAGCACAGGGGCTGGTATAGAAGGGGTGGTGACAGAGATTGTGGGGCTGCAGATACAGCCTCTCAGAGGGAAGGCTCAGCTCCTATCAGAACATACACAGCCACTCTGGCAGCCCCCAGATGTCCCTTTGTCTCCTAGCTTCTATAAGTTCCCCAGGACAGGGAGAAGCAGATACTGGGTTTGGTTTGTGTTCTTGTGACATAGGTCTTGGACCTGCTAACTCTCAGAATGCTATAGAAACTCAGGAACTGGATTCTGGCTTCAACAATCAACGCCAGAGGACACCAGATGACCATGATGGGCACAAGATCTGGCCTGATTAGGGAACTTGCTATATTCCTCAGTGCTGCAGCCTGCTCACCCTTGGGATGTCACCCATACCAAGACTTCTCAAGGCTGCTGCTCTGCTCCCCTCAAGAGAGACAATCAAAAGGTGAAGCAAGGGACCGCAGTGACTGTGACAAATCATACTCTCTCTGCTGGATGTCTATTATGTGGTGCCCATGGGGCTCACCACATTCTTTAAGCCTCAGAATTACAGCCAAGATCAAATAGAAAACACACATTCTCTTGAACACAAATTCAAGAAAATATTTAAGAAGAACCAATTCAATCCTGTAGGAAGCACAGGATTGCAAGTCTGGGCCCAGCCTGAGCAACTTTAGCAAGATCCTATCTCGTTCCCCACCAAAAAAAAGGAAAAGAAAAAAGAACAATGGGTGGGTATGGGGGATGCTACTTAGGAAAGCCCTAAGCTCAGTCAATACTGAGATGGGGGTGGGGAGAGATGATTTGGAAAATAGTCTTGTTGAATAGCGAATCCTCTACAAAATTTGTAAGGATTTATCAAGTTTCTGCCAAGATTCTGGTCAGGTACAAGGATCAGAGGCCCAATGGGGACCGCTGTCACCATTCTACCTGGGCTATGGAACACCCAGACCCAGACCCTAGCCTACTGTCCTATCCCCAGAGCCCCGCGGCGCCATGTGGTAGGTGCACATGCAGGGGACGCCGGGGCAAACCTGCACAGACCTGGGCTTGCACGCAGCCCTGAGCTGCAAGCTGGTGCTGTGCAGAATCAGCCCACACAGTGAATTTTTAAGCTGCATTTTACAAGCAGCTGCAGGAAGCCACGTGCACGTGCAGCCTGAGCCTGCACAGCCACAGAACTTAACCCCTGCAGTGCCACCGGCACCACTCTGGCAGGAGGGACAGCACCCTGAGCCTTCTGTTCCAAGTATCTCTGAATCAGTGTGGAGAATTACTGGCCATTCTGCCAGACGAGCAGCCAGATCCTGGGAGATAGGCTGGCGGGAGTGTGTGTGAGAGATACCACAGACAGCAGGCCCAGGTCTCATTAGTGGACTTTGAGGCCTCTCAACTCTTCCCACCCAGGTCCATGCTGCTGAGGGTTGCAGGGCTGACCTTCCTAACTGGCCACACCTGATGCACACACAATCAACCCACTGGGCTCTGGGGCCTGGGGCCACGGCACAGGTGGGTATAAAACTTGAAAAACCGGGTTCAAATTGGGAGGTAAGGTGCAGCTGTGCCAAAGCAAACAGCAAACGAGCCAAGGGAAATGGTGTGGAGAGCTGTCCTCTGATGGACTGCCAGGGCGCTGAGAGTCAACAGGGCGACCAGGTGGCCCCATCCCAGGGCACTGCCTGGGAGAGTGGGGAAGAAAGGAAGCCCCTGGCACACCCAGAGTGGTGAGTCAGCCTCAGCCCTGCCGCCAGGTTAGGCAGGACCCTAGGGGTGACATAGGGGCTCTGACTGGATCTCCTAGCTCAGGCTAGAGGAAATTTCAGCCACCTGAATATTTAGGAGTCTGGGAGCAGAGCCCTGGGGACATGTGGGTGTCACAGGCAATGTGTCATTTGGAACAGAAGTCTAAAAACACACAGGCCCCCAGGGAACAAGGGCACACCCTCCTCATAGGCTGCACAAAGGTTAGCCTTGGCTGGTGAGTCAGCTTGTGTTCCCCGCCAGGCCCCATCTTTGAAGATTTCAGGTACTAAGCATGCAACCTTGAGAAGCTTAGGAGCTTAGGAGAGAAAAATCAGCCTACACGGCAACTCTGCCCACCCTATGGGGAGTGGGAGGAGCAGGAAGGCCCAGGTCCAGCCAAACTGTAGCACTCACATACCCCTCACATACCCGACATGTTCTGTTCACAACATACACATGTACACATATATACACACAAAGACATGCTCACAACATGCCCACAGCATGTATGCACACAAGCACACATAAGGACACAGACATACATGCAGTCACAGGTATGTACCCTGCAATTCCTGGGATGTGGTGACACACGAGGAGCATACAGACAACACAGCCAGCCGTGTCTGTGCAGCCACATGGGATATTCCACATCTTGCTCACAGCCTACTGGCACAGGAGCCCCGCATCCAGGGTGCTGGCCCCTACACCAGCAATGAGACACGGCTCCACAAACCCAGCAGGAGGCAAGGCCAGAGCTGGGTGAGGCTGGGAGAGCTGGGCTGCCCATGGGCTGACAGCCTGACTCCTACCCTATAGGGCAGTGGGTGTGGGACTGGCTCCCAGGCTCACTACTGGGTACCTGACCCCAGCTGCGAAGCTCTCCTGTGCTCTGAGCACTCACCGAGCCCCACTGGCAGCTGACAGGATCCCAGAGGGCATGAGCTCCCGTCCTCAGGGGACCTGTATCCCCACTTGACAGGAGAGTGATGAGAGCTCTGTCCCAGTGTTCCTCACCCCAGGCCTAGGCTGGGATACTGGACCAGGCAGACAGGAGGTCACACACCTCAGGATTCAGGAGCGAGCCTCCAGGGCCTGCACCCTTGGGACCAGCAGCCAGCCTGTGGGACTGGCAAGTAGGAACCCATCTGGCTGCACCTTATTAAGGGAGCATTGAGAGACCTGGGTCGGTACTTGGCTCCTTCCCCATGTGTCCAGCCCATTTGACCTCTAGGTGACTCCTGAGTCTGTCCTCCTAGGAGCCAGCTCTGTTGTTTAGTAACTAACCACTTCACTTTTTTTTTGGATTGTTTGAGACAGGACCACAGCAGGATATGTAGTTCAGGCTGGGCTCAAATTTACCAACCTCCTATCGCAGCCTTTGGAGTGCTGGGATGGCAGGTATGCATCCCCACCCAGCTCTTAACCACCTTAAGTTAAACAACTCGATGGAATTTAATAGATTCACGTATCACATAACCTTCACCATAAAATTCTAGACCATCTCTATCATCCTCAAATACCCACACCCACCTTTAGCAGCCACTCCCCACCCCAGATCTCCTTGGCCCTTGGAACCACTGAATTAGTTTCTCTCTACAGATTTGCCTATTCTGGGCATCTCAATTGTGCGGTATATGGCTTATTTCACCGAGCCTAATGACCACAGGGCTCACCTGTGTAGCAGCGTTCAGAGCTTCTTCCTTCTCCATGGCTAAACATTACTCCATTTAACGAAGAGACCATGTTGCTACCAACCCATGCATCAGTGATAGCCCAGGTGCAACCATGTTGGGGCTACTATGAACAGAGTAGCTCTGCCACTCAGCTAGCTCAGAAATTTTATATTCCTAATCTCTACGTATGCATCAATTAGTCTCCCTGATACACTTTCTTGATGTTCTCTCATTTTGCTTAGAAACAAAACGTCCACAAGAAGGTAGCCCAGGGGAGCAGATGGTCACATAGGCGCCCTCCTGGGGAGGCTGGAGCCTCTCTCCCAGGGTTCATGGAGGAAGAATCTGGGCTCCCAGGTGTCTGCCTGCTGCTCCACCACAGATGCCTTCTTACAGCTGCCTTCTCTCAAGGCCCTGGGCTAGTCCAATCCACCAGGGAGATAAAAGGAAGAATTCAGTAAATTAAGCTGCAGCTGTTTTTTTTTTTTTTGTTTTGTTTTGTTTTGTTTTTGGTCCCGGGAATCAAACTCAGGACCCTGTGCTTTCCAGGCAAGTACTAATGCCCTGGCCCTAAGCTGCAGCTGTTAACAGGGCTCAAGTCTCCAAAGAGGCTCTGCCTCCCCAGATGGTCCAAGGACTAGATCCAGTGAGGCAAGTCAATCTCCTCCCAATGCAGGCATATGGGCAGCTCAGATGCACCCCTGGGTCTTCACCCCAGCCAGCCCCTGCCCTGGCACCAGCTGGATCCAGCCAGTCCTTGGGATCCTCAGGAATTTGGATCCCCAGAGCTCTGTCACAGTGTCTTCCTTATTTTTGTGTTTCACTGCTACTAGAAAAATAATTCCTCAGGGCTCAGTAGACTAAGTGCCTGCTTAGGCAAGTGCAGGGACCGGGGTTCAATCCTCAGCACCACATAGGCCGTGCCAGCCCCACCCCTGGGCAAGATGGGCTGGCCACTGAGACTGGGCATGGTAGTACATGCCTGTAATTCAGCATTGAGGAGGCTGAAAACTACCCAGTGAGTGAGAAGCTATGAGTCCAAGCTGAGCAGTGAGACCAAGTACCAAATACATTAAAAAACAATTTTTTTTTACTAATTCTTCCAGTATATGTACAAGCTGGGTACAGTGACACATAGCTGTCATTTTAGCTACTGTGAGGCTGAGGCAAGAGGATTCCTTGAGCCCAGAATAGCCTGGGTGGGGCAGCACAGCAAGTCCTACCCTTGCTACAAATAAAATCAAACTTTTGCTATGAGTAAAATCAAATCCAAGAACCTTAGTGCTATGAACACAGGCAGAAGTTCCCAGGGTTCCCACAGAGCCCAGGGCCGACCAAGGCAAGCACTGGACAGTGCCTTGGGGCCATGAGAGGCACTAAGGATAAGAATAGCATATGCTACTATTGAGTCACAGTGAACCCAACACAGGGAGAAAACAGAAAAAAGCAGAGGATGTGTGGGCCCAGGGGCCTGGAGATGCACTCAGAATGTAAGGAGCGGTGAAGCTGAAGGTAAGTGAGCGATGGCAAGGCCAGCCTGG